>CAJNOL010001035.1:0-84400 GCA_905250125.1 Rotaria sordida | reverse complement strand
TTCAGCAAAACCAATTGTATACATTGCAGCTGCAACTGCATCTATTCGAAATCTTATTAATTATATTTATTCATAAATAATTCTTACTAGCAAATGAAAATATTAAACCAATAGCACCACCAAATTCTGGACCGAGACTACGTGATATTAAATAATATGTTCCACCACCTTTAACTTCTCCATTAGTACAAATAGCACTCATTGATAAACCTGTTAAAACAGTTACTGCTGTTGAAATAATAACAATTACACTTGCTAAACCAATACCAGCTTGACCAGTGACCCATGATAAACGAAGAAAAAGCATAACACCAAATATATTTAATACACATCGAATCTAATATAAACAAAAACAAAAAATTTTCTTTTTTTTTTGTTGTTTTTCTTTAATTAACTATTTTTAACATACAAATACACCAATAATCCATCCAAATTTCACAATTTCGACTTTTGATTTTATTTCAATTTGTGATAATTGTTCGGTTTGCAATGCAAATGTATTTATCATATCACTATTTAAATCAATTGTTGATCCTAATCGAAGTCTTGTTACTATACTATTTGTTTCATGTAATTCTTCAAGTGTTGGCCGTATTCTAGATTCAGGCGATGTTATTGAAAATAAATTTCTATAATGATCTATATGTGGTAATGTATCAATTGTATCATATGAACATATTTCATTATTTTTATCATCTATTGATGTACAATTAGCATTGATATCTATTGTTCGTCCGAAACCAGATGCCATACTACTATATTCACTGTCATCATCTCCAATTAAAATTTTTACTTTGTTAACATTGGGAATTGATGGACGTTGAACAATTGATGATAAACCTGATTTAAATAGAAATAAAAAAAAAGAAAGGATAAATATTATTATCTTATCATAACTTCTTTTTTTTTTTAATTTTACTGTTAACATACTATGTGGAATACTAATTGTTTTATCCAATGAACTTTCTGTATTTGTATCATTATTAGATACTTTAGCTATTTGGAAACGAGCACTACTAACTGATCGACCCATGCCAACGGTTGTTCCATTACTAATAGTATTATTAATAATCTCATTTTGAGAACTATTTACATTAGACATCCGTGATGTTTTGTAATGATCTAAAATATAATAGAATTATCAATTGTAATATAGCATATCATTAGTTTAAGGAAACAAATAGATTTACATTTGTTTCTAAGATGAATTAACAATCATACTCTATACTTACTTAGTCAACAAGAAAAAAAGAGAAAAGAAGAACATGATTTCTCATCACATATCATTATATAATATACTATTTTGACAAATGATAAATTAGTATGCACTACAGGTTTAGCGGAAGATCGCCAGGCGTCTACGATTACTAATAGTATTTGTCTGAGAAAAGAAAACGTTTCTTTTTCTTTTGTTGATAAATTAATCTTTTTCTTTTTTTCTTCTTAGATAATGATATACAACACAAGGTTTTAATTTGTTCCATGTGTACCTTTTGAAATATTTATTCATCTTAGCCAACTATTCGAGCAAATGTAATTTTTAATTATCTAAGATAATAGTTATATTTAAAGTTTGTCTTAAAAAAACAAAACTCTACTTATTTACGAACAAACAATACATTTGTTTGAAAAAGTTAAAAATAACTATGTAACAATGAAGAGCAATAATCTTTACGATAAATCTAATAATCAAGTTAATTGATGTTCTATTAAATGAAATCAAGTGTAAAACAAGAAAACAGCTATATACGATTACTTTGGCATTTTTAAAAGACTAATGTACCATAGTGAGCATGAAAAGGATTATGCATACATACAAAAGAAAATAATGATATTATTAACTAGTAAAAAAAAAGAACTCATCAAGAAATATGACGTGGTTATGTAGGTTCCTCTATACGTGACTTGCATTTTCTTTTCTATACTGAAAAAAAGGAAATAATAGAAACTAAAATAATTATTTATTTACTCGCTTCAATGAAGAATTTACTTAAAAGTTTTAAAAGAAATAAGAAAAAAGAAAATAAAGAAAGAATATTAGTGTAGTGTAACTTTTGAAAGCCAAGTAAATATGTTATACTTTTCTCAATGTCATCAAATATTTTGAATATTAAAACTGTTATGAAAACAAATTAAAACGGTTTTTTTTCAAATAAAACTCATATATATATATATATATTTTTATTTAGAGAATTAATAACATGATTTATTGAATTTTTGCTTTTTGTTATTACTTTGCAAAAACTCACTGAACTATCCAAGGATATGTAATCACTAAGTTTTAGAGACAAACAGAGACACATACAAAAAAGAAAAAAGAAAAAGAATTGTAATGGAATGCAGCTATCAGCAGAACGGAAGAAGGAAAAAAAAGGAACATGCTTCATTCTTGTGTAATTTGTTGTTTTTCTTCATTCTTCTCGCTTTGTCAAGCACGATATAGAAAAAACTTTATATATACGCACATATTCGATCGACTTGTTCAAACACCTAGGGATAAACACAAACAAGAAAAAAAACAGGAATAGTTTTAAATATAAAAGCTCGATTGATAGAATAATAGTACTTTGTTTAGATAATACGTTAACTGATTAAACTGTTCTATTCTAGCACACATTAATTCGTGATTAGTGAAGCAAAAAAAATAAGATTAATAGTTCTTACTCTCTACAAATAAACACTTGAAGGTCAAACGTACTTGTCACACATCGAGCTTACTACTAAGACCGATTGTAATATAATATTAAACTAACAAAAGAAGTGTGAACAAAGGTAAAATGAGTTTCAGTCTAGATCTTTATTTTACAAGCATTTTCTGCGATGTTCTATACTTTTATTACTCATTTATTACTATGTAGCATTCAAATAAATAAGTGCTTGGTCATGTATAGATGCTGTTATAGCTCTAACAAAATTATTCCATTCTTTTTATATTTGATTATGTTATACTATCTGATACACATATGAATCGTGCCCCAATGATTCCAATTTGTTATTTTTTTTTCTGTTACAAAATGGTACTGACCTTGCATAGTACGGTGTATTAATAGTATTCTCTCGGGATACAATAAGAACCGAAAAGTAATTCCTCACCAATAATCGATATGTTGAAGATTCGCCCTCACATACACATTTATATAAATAAACAATATACAAATATTATTTCTCTTCTCTGTGAAGAAAATACGTTTGCATCATTTATGTAATAATCTCTTTTAGAACTGTCCTTGACACGCATTGTCAGAACGTACCATACTAACACCAGCTTGCATCATCGTCCTCACCCCCATATGAGTCAAGATTTATTCTTGTTGCTATAATAAGCAAATTTTACAATCTATTCGGTGTTCTTTTTTCATTTATAACGAAAATAAATTAATGATTTCAAATATTATTATTTCACAAAAAATGATCATAATTTACTAATAATAATTAACTATTTTTATAGAAAAGTAAAAATAATTATAATTAATATACATAGAAATGACTTATACAATCTGATATTAATCAATGGAAAAAGTCTGAAGAATTAAATTTGTAATTAAGAATGATTAAAGTTATTAATTTCAAAAGCTAAACACAACAGAAATCAAACTTAGTTTTTATAATTTAGCAAATCTTAAGTTACATAATATAAAAATGATTCACTCGTGAATCATTGACTAACTTAGTAAATATTATTTTCTATATATATATATATTGCATACTTTTATGTTAATTTATTTTTGTCATTCGATGAAGTACCATTTTATATGTATTGCCAACTAAAATAGAAACTATAAATAAATTATAAAAGAAAATGCCTTACTGATATTAAATATTTATAAAAAGCATAACGTGATTTTTCCGGAATTGAAAATTCAAGGGTCTTTTTCTTAGTTAAATTGTTTTTGTTCTTTATTTAGTAATTTCTATTTTTTTGTTGAATAAAAACGTGACATTTATGCACATGTAGAAAATAGTTGAAATAATTTTTTTCATCGAATTTAATGACTTAAATTTGTAAAAAGAATAGATTGCAAGCTTTGGAATGAAAAATTATGATCATATATTTTCCTATTTCATGATATATATTTTACATCTAAAGACAAATGATCCTTATTGATAAATGACATCATTACTGGACAACTGACTGAATTTACCAGCTAGAAAAAAATCATTGCATTTTTATTTGTCAAAATACATTTCACGTGAACTGTAATTGAAATCATTAAATTCTATTTAAAAAGGAAAATTTTTAATTAGGATCTTTATAAATATCTACTATAAAATGTCTTGTACAAGTGTTAGACATAACACATATTTAAAATGATATATGGGCTATTAATATTAATGTTAATATCCTTTCACTCAAGATAAATACATGTATATGATTTGTGATCTTGAATACGAACCGATTAGATAAAAGAACTGACACGAGTTGTTCTTCTTTTCTTTAATTTACAAAAATTGGATGTGAATATTTCTAATATTATCATGCAGGATAATTATTGAAGAGTGCATCATTTACATATAGAAACAGTTTGATTGAAGTTGACATATCAAGGTCTTTAAAACATAATCTTTCTTAATATTTTTCATAATTTATTATTCTTAAGCAGTCAAAAATATTGACGTCATTTTATTTATTGACATGAGTAGATATATAACAGAGACTTTGGTGCTGATAACTTCTGAAACTTATGAAATACGATCAATTCACACTAAATTACCAAAAAGAATTGAATAAATCACATACTGTTTCACATATGTTAAGAAAACAAAACGTGTCAAAGAAGACGTGTAACAGAAAAATATCTGATAGTTCTGCAGATAGATAGTCTCTACAGTATTTACTAATGAGCCTGTCTTATTTTTGATAATTTTACCTTAGCAAAAATATGAATTTTTAGTGTTACTACTATGTTGGGAAAAAAGTCCAAGTCTGTCTGAACTCAAAAAAAAAGTCTTAGTTAGTAATTGCATGTTTTTTTTATTGACACTGTTTATTCCTAAAGCAGTGATGATCCCATCAGGGGGTGTAACAGCTGTCCGCCCCCTCCGATCTTGGAAATGTTTATTTTTTCCTAGCAGAGCTGAAATTCTCTTTTGCATTCTGTTAGAAGAAAGATATTTTCCCTTTTTTCAAAAAATCATGACACTCGCTCTCTCCTCTTCCCTAATGTTGCTGCTTCAGATCGTCACTGTCCTACAATAAAATGTAGCGACAGTTGATCAAACTTTGTTTGTCAGTTATCACCAAGCCATTTGGTTATGTATGAATTTAGATTTGTTTTTCATGTGGTGTTTGGATGTTCATGAAATTTTGAAGTCGCATGAAATATGAAGTAATGCTTAAAATTTCTCAAAGTCTTAGAAATTGTTCGAATTCTCATGAAGCTCCATGAAGTCGATGAAATCGTATGAATTCATTTAAAGTCTTCAAGTCTGCTATGTTCTCCTTGATTAATATACGATCCAATAATGTCGAAGAATATATCGTATAAATACAAAAATAATTGGACATCGTGATGAATAATAACTATACGAAACATTGAAAAACACTATTGAAAAAATAGATCTTGAATAGGACAATAACTGAAAATATAAAGATGATCTAACGATTCACAGTTCGAGAAGACTCATGTTTTTTATTTATCTCATACGAAATATTTCTTGTAAACTTAATCAATTATTAAAGATAATAATAAATATTTTACAGTTAGTGACATATTTATGTGAGAAAATGATTGAATATTTTTATAGCTTGCCGAGAAATATTGATGTCTACTATTAATCATAAAATAAAATCTTCTAGACAATAGCTTCATGCAAAATTATTCGTATTCTTAAATTATACATTCTTTATGTACTATCTATTTCAGTATGAATATAAATATAGTATAACCCTTATATAGTAGACACCCTTCGGACTTTTCATAAGTGTCCACTATAAGACGATTAGATCTTTTCTAAAAGTAAAGATTTTTTTTACAAGAAACAGATGCATTTTCTCGATATCTGAAGGGTATTAATAAAGAAAATAATTAGTTACTTCTCGTTTCATGCATTTTTCTTCTTGGAAAATAAATAATTGTTAAAATATAGTAAAATTTCTCTTTTGTGCACACCATTGCGACTTCTCAAAAGTATCCGCTATAGAACTACATGATGGTGTCCACTATAGAGAGGTTTATTTCCAACAAAACAAAAACAAAATGATACATCAGATCTTGAGAAATGTGCACTATATGGAGCTGTCCACTATGGCAGGTTTTATGGTACATATTGAATTTCAGTAAAGTTATATTTTATTAATCTATATATTCGTATCTATTGTGTTCATATATCATCAGACTGAATCATATTTCTAAAGGACCAATCATTGCAATTATTGATCATTGATTCATTTTATTTTAAGATTTATCTTCTTAAATAAGTATATGACAACCAGTGGCACATCCAGGATTTTGGGACATAGGATGTGATCATGGTCACAAAACGTGTTTCGAAGCCTATTAAAGGTCGTATCGGCTCATTTTTGGACGTTTTCTATGGAGAAAAATCGAAAAATATTTCAGAATGGAAGAGGATCGCTTCCAATGCGTCCCCCACAAAAGGACGGGGGCGTATAAGCAATGAAAAATGGGCGGTTTAGAGTTCATAGGCAATTTATTGACAATTCTTTCTAGAAAAGTGAGATGAGCTTTTTTATACTAAATCCAAGCAAAACTTTCAATATTGAACGCCGTTTTGAGGTGGAAATATTGAGGGTACTTAATATGCTCTTGATATAGTCGTACTCATTTAGTATCTGATCAAAACGTAAAAGACTTCGGGGATATTGGAAGCTCATTCTATTTTCATCAGGAAGAGCATTCAATTCTGCATCGATCCATATAAGAACCATTATTTGGAACGCACTATAATAGGACTATAGAAGGATGAGGAGTGTATTGAGTAAGACTGCATTACATGCTATCTAACATTAATTAGGTCTCTTTCAAAGATTTGTCTATGTGAGCCGCTCTGGTTTATATACCGTTCGATAGAGGGAAGAAAGAGCTACAAACTGATATATAATACATGTGGTTTCTGGCCTGGTCCTTAGAGTTATACAGTCTGCAATAGTCACAACCGGCAAAAACAGCATTTTTTGTCTAGTTTCGCTTAGTTTTTTATAAGACCAATCTGCATTTTGGTCAGAAAGAACGATATATTTGAAATCAGCACTAAAAACTGAGTCGATCTATATGTTTTTCAAAGACGTCCGACGACTTTCATTTTTTCTCTAAAATTTTGCCTTAGTCCCCCTCAGGGATGTAGCCAAAAATGAAACTACTTAGAAATGCGATTTTACTAATTGATTAGTTGTTATATTGAATGTATTTTGCGTTTTGAATATTGAGAGTTTGTCTTTCACAGTGAAAGTGATGTTTTGATGAATTTCATTTTTAGCCACATCCCTGAGGGGGTCTAGGGCAAAATATTAAAGAAAAAATGAAAGTCGTCGGACGTCTTTGAAAAACATATGGATCGACTCAGTTTTTAGTGCTGATTTCAAATATATCATTCTTTCTGACCAAAAATACGGATTGGTCTTATAAAAAACTAAGCGAAACTAGACAAAAAATGCTGTTTTTGCCGGTTGCGACTATTGCAGACTGTATAACTATAAGGACCAGGTCAGAAACCACATGTATTATATATCAGTTTGTAGCTCTTTCTTCCCTCTATCGAGCGGTATATAAACCAGAGCGACTCACATGGGCAAATCTTTGAAAGAGACCTAATTAATGTTAGATAGCATGTAATGCAGTCTTACTCAATACACTCCTCATCCTTCTATAGCCCTATTATAGTGCGTTCAAAATAATGGTTCTTATATGGATCGATGCAGAATTGAATGCTCTTCCTGATGAAAATAGAATGAGCTTCCAATATCCCCCGAAGTCTTTTACGTTTTGATCAGATACTAAATGAGTACGACTATATCAAGAGCATACTAAGTATCCTCAATATTTCCACCTCAAAGCGGCGTTCAATATTGAAAGTTTTGCTTGGATTTAGTATAAAAAAGCTCATCTCACTTTTCTAGAAAGAATTGTCAATAAATTGCCTATGAACTCTAAACCGCCCATTTTTCATTGCTTATACGCCCCCGTCCTTTGTCATTGTGTGACAATTCTATTCAAAAGAAGAAAAAATAAAACAATCCAATGTCAATGTTGATATTGTACTAAACAAGTTCCTTCATGTCAGTGAAACAACTTTTTATTTTAAATTTTCACTTCAAAAGTCAACAGAAAACAACAGTAATTGAGTACTTATCGATATATCTGTTCACGTTTTTTTTTTTGATGTCTCTTTTTCTTTCCCGCCAATACATTTTGTTGAATGATGACGTCTTCCAACCGTACAATATACAGGTCGATATGATTAATAGCCTCTCTTGAGGTTACCTTTGCCTTTAATCTTTCTTTCTTTTCTTTCTTATTCTAATAGTCTTCACATACCATTTTTTTTTTGAAACAAACATATTTTCATGAAAAATACAGATGATTAAATCTGATTCGTCTCTTCTTTTTTTCTTTCTCTCTCTCTCAATGTTCTTTTAATCGTTTTTGTTAAAAAGAAAAAGAAGATACTGCTGTTCAAAAACGACAGATAGAAATGATCGATGAGCATGCTGCTACTGAACATAAGTGAGAAAATGATAATGACTTACGTTGTCATCCCAAGTCTCGATAAATATTTATACGCGTGTGTCTATATATATGTATCTATCGGAATTTTTTTTTTCTTGACTGATTCAAAATAAGAATTATAGAATTGTATGTTCGCCTCATTAAAAGATCATTTTTCATTTTGCCTATTCCCGACTGTCGATCGGCATCCAGATGCACAGAAGCATAGATATACACACCTTGTTCAATCTTACACTCAATTGACTCGAAATAACACATTTAAAAGAAGAACATGTATATATTATATTGTTAATTTGATTTAATTTAATTCCACACTTAACATAGTGTTTTTGTCTTGTTTATGAAAACTTAAAAGCCGACAAATATTGTCTGATCTTTATTTTTTTTGTTTTTGTTTTATAGATATTGATGATTATAAGTTAAAAAATAAAATAAAATAAAAAAAGAAAGAAATCATTCGATTTGATCAGTTACTCTAGAGATCAAAAAATTGCCTGTTAGCTATTTTGATTTCTTGGTGATCGATTGACAGGCGGCATTTTTCGTATTTTTCTTCTCTATATATACATGTATCTCTATATAATTGTGTTACATCAGTATTACGCCGCTTGCATTTGTTAGAAAAGAGAGAAAGTGAGTCAAGTATGTGTCTACTTACATAGAAGATGTGATCTTTCTCTTCTTCAGGTGTTATTATTTGTTCGCTAAAAAGTTGACTTCACAACATTGTATGGCTCATTGAGCAAAGGCGGGACCCCTATGCCGCCACTTTTGAGAAGAACAGTAATATTCAACGAGCAAATATTGCAAGATTCTTTTACTGTGTTTATGTGCCGCTCGATCACTCTTGTAAAGAGAGTATTGTTTCGTAGATTTATATTTACTAGACTAGACACTTACAATGATTGATTCTTTCTTTTTATATTGAAAGAAAAATCAAAGACACAATTTTATTTTACTTCGTTTTTTGTATGTAATTGAATAATAAAGAATCTGATGCTGCACTTATGAAGAATTAACTATAGTTAATTACAACTTTTTTCAGGATATTTCAGTTCATTATAGCTTCAGAATGGTAAGGATGTAAGACTTTTATGATGAGGAGGGGGGTGCTTTGGCAAAGAAGGGAGCTGATCATAATCATACAACGTGTTTTGAAGCTCATTTTTAAACCTTTTCTACTAAGAAAAATCGAGATAAATCTTTTGGAAGAAGGGCAATCGTTCTCAGCATTCTTCTCTCTAAATCGCTTTATTTTTCAGGATGATTTCTTTTTCATATTAAAAATTTTCAAGTATTGTTGTAAAGAATCTTGATAGAAAAGGCATAATTCTTCATTTTTTTCATCTAATCTTACCCAGATTTCTCTCAGTACTTCTAACTTGATTGCAACTGACATCGTCCGGATATCCGAAATAATAAGATAGAATCTGAATAAACAAATAAATAAAGAAAAAAAAAGAAGGAAATCATGCATAATAAGACAAAGAAAAGTTTTTATCTGATTTATCTCTAACAAGCTTAGTATCATTCATCTTCTTCTGACAAATGAATAATGTGTACCACCTTGTTCTTTCTTGGAATATGTGTCTATGTGCGCCTATCAAAATCTTTCATCACTTCCGTCTTGTCATCATTGTATTAACAAATATAAAGGCAAGAAAAAAGACTTTCTTTTTTTTTCTTTTTTCTTTTTTTTTTTAATATCCTTCTCCAATTGTGTGAGGGAACAAAAAAAAGATCAAAACAACAATTCAATAAACTCTCAATAAAAATTAACAAGTGTTGTAATTAATTTGCATTACAATACAAATGAACATCTCTTTGCAAGAATGAACATTGAAAATAATATATTTAGATGAATCGTAGGCGTTTACTTTTGCTTCTTTTTTTTTTTGTTTGGTGCATACATATACACAACATGATATCGAAAAAAAAAGGGGCAATAATAACTTCTGTCAACGATAATAAATGCATTTTGATCATGCGTGGCCTATGGTTGGACCAAACGAAATAAGGTAATTATATCTGTCTTTCGAACAGGTAACATAGAAAAAAAGAAATATGCTTTTAAATGCCATAAATCAAACCTGGCAAGTTAGAAACACCTCCTCGTCAATCAACATTGCCTATAGACCATGAAAGTATGATAAAAAAAAAAGAAAAAGACGAAAAAAAAATGAAACCCACCAACTCTATATTATTTTTCTTTTTGTATAATTTCTTTTTTCGAAATATATTTTTTTTTTACTTAAAAATCTGTTTGATCCTAGATTTATTTTATCGAAGTGTTAACACGTCCCTCAATACTATGACAAGTCAAAGGACGAGGATATAAGAACTTCAATACTCATCGAATAATCTTTCGAAAAAAGAAAAAAAACCCGGATATTACCTTTTTCTTTTTGTTGTTCTCTCAGTACTGATTGGTTGTTATTGATATTCTTTTTTTATCGAATAAGAATTAATTGCGCACATCAACAGCAGAGAGGGAAGGAGCAAGAGAGAGCGAGAGAAAGGGAGAAAAAAAGAAATTACTCGTCCATAATATAGAATATATTCTTTTCATATAGGAAAAAAAATCATCTCTTCTCCTACTCATAATTAATTGTCTACATTACATTCCATTAACAATATTTCGATATATTCATTTAAATTACAATTATTTCAATTACCAACGACAACCTATTTGTCGAAATTGTAATTATCAATATCGATATTGAAGCATATTTACTTTGATTTTGTATTTGTTTATTTGTCTTGAGAAAAGAAAAAGTTCACAAAATAATGGTAAAAAACGAACATCAACTGCAACCGATGTCATGGGAAACTCATCATCATCAACAGCAACAACAGCTTGATTATTATATGAATTTACCAGCAACGTCTTACACAAATGTTAGTTTAATTATTAATAATACAAATAATACAAATCGAATAAATTGTAATGGAATATCTCAACCAACAATTGATTCAAAAATTAGTCCATTACCACCAACAGGTACAACACCTCAAACTGTACCTTCATCAACACCGAAATCTCGGTCGACATCTACTAAAAATTCATCATCACCATCAAATGAATTTACTACAACAACGATACCTCAACCAAAAGAAATCTATCCATGGATGAGTGATAAAAAACATGGAATAAATAAGAGTAAAAATGGTTCAAAAAATCAATCAGGACAAAATACAACATCAACATCATCGTCTTCATCATCATCTGGTAAAATTTTCTAACAAAAAAAAAAACAAAACTTAAGTGTGAAGATGAGAATGAAGAAAAGTGTTAAATCTTCAAGGGTCAACGATTTCTTTTTTCGAAAAATAGAATATCAATAAGTGAGAAAAATTCATGGATTTAGCAGTAAAAATAGAAAACATGTAAAGGTGTCCTTCGTTCGACACGCATAGCAAACACGTAAAAATGATTTAATTTATTCTGATCAATTTATTCGATTGACGTCAGGTGATGTTATTAGTTTTGTTCGCGTGTCATCCATATTACAATTCTCAATAGAATACACTATGAACATGTATTTGATTAAGAAGAAACAATCTAGACATCGAGAAGAACCTATAGAAAATAGTTATTTGGTCTTCTCATCATTGAGAATAAATCTAACCGCTTGTTTGTCTCGACCTATACATGTTTTTCATCTTCGTTTACTGACAGGCGCGCGCGCGCGAGCGCCCGTTCGCATCTCTTACCGTTGACGATGATAAATGACCATATCATTATTCATCCAATACCGCCGCTTTCTCATCGAGCGAATAGGATACAGAACATTGAGTCTTGTCATTGCTCTAAATAGAGAAAAAGGTTTTCTCTTCTGTATTGATCAATAGTTAAGATAGTTGTTTTCTTTCTTTTTATTTTATCATAGATAAAAGCAATTCAACACCATCAAAACGAGCTCGAACAGCTTATACAAGTGCTCAGTTAGTTGAACTTGAAAAAGAATTTCTCTATAATAAATATTTAAATCGTCCACGACGGATTGAATTAGCACAAGCACTTACTTTAACCGAACGACAGGTAAAACAAAAAATAATTAAAATTTAATTCAGTGGCGGAGCCGGGAAGGAGCTCAGCTCCTTCTGTCTGATCTCAAGTCTTGGTTTCGCCACTGATTTAATTAGAGAAATAGTTAATTTAATTACATTTTTTGTTTTGTTTTTTTAATTTTAATTTCAATTCATCATGCGTAGATTAAGGTAAATAACCTATTTTTTTTTCATCCTTACAAAGAAAAAGGTAACATCTTTATTTTTCCTTTCTATTTTTTAGATATGGTTTCAAAATCGGTATGTTAGAATTGTTTTGGTTATATTTCTATTTTCTTTATTTTTATTTTTTGTTTTTAATAGTCGAATGAAAGATAAAAAAGATGGAAAAGGTCGAACACCATATAGTGGTGGTTGTGGTATGGGTTTAAATAATTCTCCATTGGCTACATCAACAACGGAAAAAGATGATTTGAATTCATCTTTATCTCTTCGTTCATATCATCATCATCATCCACAACATCATGGATATTATCAAGGACCACCACCACCAATGCCTGTAGCATTTTCATCATCATCATCAAATTATTCAAAATCATTTCAACAACAACTTGATTATAATACAACTACACCAACAGATATGTATGAAATGACAGCAAATTATTGTATGAAACAATCAACATCATCATCATTTGATCCAACACATTATTATACAAATGGTGTTGAAAATAATCTTAAAACAAATTATATACCTCCAACATCCTATGAACGTCTATCAGTACCTTTTGATTCATATTATTTTAATTCGGACACACCATCTGTTGTACATCATCAACAATCCGGTCCAGCAGTACCTCCATTTGCTTAGAACACAAAATTTGATAAATAATCTCTTATTTGTTCCTTTTCTTTGTGTCTAGTCTTGATAATTCTTTCTTTTTTCTTTTCATTTTCGTCTTGCATTCATATGTTCATTATATTGTTGTTGTTAGATGTTAAATTTTTCTTTTTCTTTTTTTCCTTTTTTTTCTTCTGTTCTACACAAATTGTCTACACATTATATAACACAAAATCTGTTCTGTATAACTGTTAGAAGATGTGAGTTCTTGTACAAAAAACATAATGACAGATTTACAAAGTGAATTTCATTTAATTAACACAAAAAGAAAATTCTTTTTTTTTCATTGATATAAACGACGTTTATTTAGTATTTTGTTTTTATGAAAATCGCGTATATCATGTCATCGAATGAGTATAATCTATATGGTAAACGACGATTGACAATCAATTAGAACTCGACACCATTGTAAGCCAACTGATTATATCTAGTCTAGTAATATACACAGGATATGTTATTTCTTGCGAGTTAATGTTTCAGTTTATATAGCAGACATTATTCAGAGAATGTTGAATGTAATTCCTTGTTGACACTGTTCTAATTCTTGATCTATATATCTGATGATGGTCGATCTTTAGCACAGATCATAATATAGGATGGATTTTTAATAAAAGAAATAATTCGTCAAGATTGCAGGTAATCATACCTTGATCTACTTGAGAGTAGAGGAAAGTTTCGTAGTATCAATAAAACAGGAATTTTATGTGGAAGTACAACAAATCCAAAGCTTTGGGATTTGATATTATTGAGTTTTTATTAAAGATTAGATTTGGGTTTGAGTTTGGGTTCGTTCTCACATGATCCAAACCTTTTAAATTTGGATCATGTGAGACCAAACTCAAACCCAAATCCAAATCTAATTTCAATATTAAAGCTCTTGGTCTCAAATTCCAAATCTCTTCTAGATTTGTTGTACCCATAAATAGATATATTCTGCACATATCTAGCAGTGGCGGATCTTAAGTTTTGGAAGGGGAGAAGTGATGATGGTCACAAAACGTGTTTTTGAACTCCATTAGTAGTCGTATTGGCTCATTTTTGGCCGTTGTATGCTGAAAAAAATCGAGAAACAGTTCAGAAGGAAAGGTTGATCACTTCCCATACCTCTCCTCTAAATTTGCCACTGATACTAGCAGTTTAGTGAATTCCAATATTTTTCAATAAGAAAATATCGGTAAAACATAGAGCAGTTCATCTATTGTATGTATACTATTCGTGATAGTAACAATGACTATCATTTAATAAGTATGAGTAATATGAAATCTATTCAGATTTTCAAGATTTGAATTGAAAAAGTATTTGAAAATTCTATATTTCAGTATAGTACATATGCCATCTATCGACTGCAATTATCGATTATCAAGTATTTTTAAGTCTAGAAATTCTCATTTCATATGAATCACACTTGAAAAAATTTTAAAAGAAAAGAATGTTTAACTGATGTTAATAATCAATTATTATATCTTTTGTTTCAATAATAAAAATTGTGTTTCAGTAACCTTTTTTCCATATTAATATATTTTATTGAGACAGATCTCAATGAGCACAGAAAACGAAATCAACATATTAGTTTCTAATCAAATAGAAAGCGTTTCAAATATGAAACAGTAAAAAAATCTTCGTATTAGATTTCCATATTAAATTTGATTAATAAAAATACTAGAATATATATTTAAATATATACATGCTCTATTATAAAAATGACACGGAGACATCAACAAATGTTATTCTAATAAGAATTCATCACTTCTTTATGCCTTCAAGACTTTTACCATCAGTGATTGTTACTGAATATTGTGGAATGAATTGTATAAACATAAAATCAAATGATCATTCATTCTTATTTAATATTTTCAATCAACAAAAAATTTTGATTTTTAGGAAGTATTTCCGTTTTTCAAATTCAGACGTAGACAAAATATTTACGGTTCATGAATTGTATTGATGAATTAGCTATATTAGTTACAGTATTTTGGGGAAAAAAAAGAAAATTTCTCGTCTGTTTATTTATTCTTTTATACCAATGTCATGACATTTGACGTTATTATATCATTCTAAAGTTCTTGAGTATTTTGTCTGGAATTATGTTCTTATTTATCCGATCTTTAAGTATTAAACAAATGCATCTCAATCTGAAAATATATTTAGGTATGTGAAATCGGTTTAAGAAAGATTAAATAGACGTAAGTAAGCAAACGTGTATAGCTACAAAAAAGTTTGAATGACAAGCTATATTTTTAATTCAAAAATAATTCATTCGCATCAACAATATTGTCATGTTTGAATAAATTCACTGAGTTTCAAGCAAAACAAAAAAAGAAACTAAAAGATAATTGAGACATTGAGTTTCTTTTATAAAAATAAAAAGTAGCTAGACAAATTGTTTAGTTTTAACCATTGATTTAGACATTGTGACCTATACAATGACCTAGATAATATATTGTTCTTTGTCATAAGTCTAATAGAAAAGAAAAACTGAATTTTGAAAATTTTCAGTCTTCTCTATTCATTCTTATTATTATTGTTGTGTCAGACAATCATTCAATCATAACTCACCTTAAACAAATGATAGACTTGTGCTTCTTTCTTTTCTTTTTCTCTTATTTGTTTTATCGTATGAAATGTGTTGATTACAGAATAAAAGTAATACTCTTGAGATTGGCACTCTTGGTACAAACAATCTAAGTATAACAAGAAAAGTCTTACAAATGTCATCAATGAATCGGCACGCGTCTTACTTCTTCTTTTTTTTTCGCTTACAAACTTTGTTTATGTATAACAACCATTAGCATATTGGCGAATTGTTTTTTTCGATTTAATAGATCGACAAAAAAAAATTGAAATATACGAAATAGATTGATTTTATTAACACAAACTACTCTTTTCACAAAGAAATTTGAAGAATACAAAAATCAATTATTATAGAGACTTCATTACACGTTCTCGGATTTGAATGTTGATGCCTGGAAATGCAGACCTAGAAATACCATGAAATACTTGTTGATTTTCTATGCAAAGAATACAATTTCAATGGTATTAATAATTTTCACAGAAGATTAGACTTTGATCAAAACGGATCATCCAAATATTTTTTTGTCGATTAGAAAAGGAAAGCTCATATCCAAATTAATGTACAAATTTTTATTCATTAAAATCAGAACAATATTTATTACAAATGAAATTATTTATCATAATTAAATTTCGAATATAATATTTAATTAAAAATTGATAGTTCAAAAGACATTAAACAAATTTCTTTTAATGAACTTTGTTTTTCTTTTTTTTATTTTATTAGAATTCATCTTGAAACATTGTTTATATTTGAAACATCGTTGTTAATTTCAATTTTCCGATCAATGCATCAAAAAATCGAAGATCGTCATATTGATGAAGTCATCAAATATTATTCATGTATAAGTAACATACGAAAATCAAAGATGAAAAAAAGAAAAGCTTCAACTTGTTTGTGTTTTCTTTACTTTCCTATCGTTACAATTTGTATGACATGAGTCGTTACAGAATGTCGAAATAGCATTCATTATGTCTCTTTTTTCTCTCTCTCTCTCTTTTTTTCTCATATTTACCTTTTTGCCTGATTGAATCCTTCTCATAGTTCGCGCATCGCTTTCCGATTGGTTATTTTGTCAAACATACTGCCACTTGAAATCGAATCGAAGTTGGTGTTGTTATTGAAGTATAATATAATAGTAGGTGAAAGCAGAGAGAAAAAAAAGAGCACACAACTTTTAGTCGAAAGTCATTCTATCATATATAACATTATTCGGAATTTGTTTGGCATTATGAGTGGAGGTATTTGGAATTATCTAGGTTTTTTGATTTTAATGATCTTTTTTATTCTTTCATCTTTTCGGATAAATAGGTCGGATATTGTATAATGTTCCATGTTCAGTTTGTCATGATAATTCATCTGGCAAACACTATAGCGTTTATGCATGTGATGGGTATGTGAAATAAGTGTTCTATTGCTTTCTTTTTTTTTTTTTTTTTTGTTACTTCGAATAGGTTAGTAATGTTGTTCTTGTAAGATGATGTTGTTAAACATCGATATGTTGAGAGAAAACGAAATGGCTTGAAGACATTCTCACCTTTTCCTCTTTTTTCGTTTGCTTTGAATAACGATGTATGTACACACGCCTTGTTCATACATTAGTAGTAGACACTTATCGAGATTCATAAGAAGTGTGTCGTACAATGACTGACTCAACTCTTGAAATATACTGCTTGTACTTATTTTAAGAGTTACGATTGGTAGAAAAAGAAAAACTTTACAATATTCAAAATGAAAATGAATGTTTTGAGCAGCGGATTTTTTTTTCTTGACATATGATGTAAACAAGTCAAAATGGATTTTTTTGATCATAGGAGACTTTAGATTAAAGGAAGAAATCAATAAAAATTTTCTTGATGATTGGAATAGCTTTTTAGGATACGATTGATTGTAAGGTGTTGGCAATTCGAAATTTAAATAAAAAATTTCTTTTCTCATCGTTGAATAGTGCTCGTCAAATTATCTATAAAGATGTTTGTTTTTGTAATGAAACTTAGATTTTAAAAAAATCAGAAAAGTTTATATTGAGAAAATCAAATTTTCTATACGATGGCAGAATAAACTGTAGAAAAACTGACTCGTATTCCCAGGTTATCACAATTAGAACTTTAGTTCCCAAAGAAACAAATATCATATTCAGAGTCAGCACAAAGATCTACATCGTATAGTATACTTAATATTCAAAACTAATTTTCGCCAAAGGAGTGGTAGCGGTTTGTAAGGAAATCGACCTAATTGCATTTGAATGATCGGTTCATGTAGAAATAAAGAAAATGATGATTGAAACTATAACTTCTAGTCTTTAAATGACTGTAGTAGATGTTTATGGACTTAGGACCCGATTACATTTTCAATTTTCTAAATATTATATAGATAAATTCTTGATTATCAAATCTTACATATGTTTCTTCAGATATATACTTGCTACTTGATACAAACTAAACGAATTATATATCGATTGATAGGTTGTGAAAAATACTTCAAATACCTATATAACAGTCATCTGTGAAAAATGTAAAAAAAAACAAATTCCTGTTGAAATATTTGTTGAATATTGTTAGTGTAAGGCACTGTGATCGAGTATAAATCATCCTATGCACTGAATTAGAATTTACCTACTCTAAGTTTTATACCACTCGATAGAGTGTTTTATTGGCTACAGATCCGTGTATAATTTGTCAGAAAAAGAAGCTGTGAATATGTTTGAAGTCAAGAAAGTTTTCTTCGGATAAGGCAAAAACCGCATTTTTTTGCCAGTATTCAGGGATTTTTGCCGTAATAATCATATTTTCCAACAAAGCAAATAGCATATTCGAAATCAGTATAAAAAATGGCGTTGATCTATATATGTTTCAAACTTCTTTGACGAATTTTGTCTTGTATTAACATTGGAGGCCTGGGACTCGTTTAGAGTTGCCTCAAAAAATAAGGTGAAAAATAAAAGTCGTCCAAAAACCTTTGAAACATACATAGATTGACACCATTTCTTATACTGATTCCGAATATGCTATGTGTTTTGATGTTTTTTTGCCTATGCGAACAGAACTTTCTTGATTTCAAACATGTTCACAGCTTTTTTTCTCTGACAAACTATACACGAATCTGTAGCCAATAAAAAGCTTGATCGAATGGTATAAAACTTAGAATGGATAAATTTTAATTCATTGTATAGGACGATTTATACTCGATCACAGTGCCTTACATTAACAGTATTCGACAAGTATTTCAACAGGAATTTGTTTTTTTTTACATTGTTGACAAATGATTGTTATATAGGTATTTGAAGTACTTTTCACGGGCTATTTATCGATATATAATTCGTTTAGTTTGCATCAAGTAGTAAGTATATATATCTGAAGAAACATATGTAAGATTTGATAATCAAGAATTTATCTATGTAATACTTAGAAAATTGAAAATGTAATCGGTTCCTAAGCCTATGAATATTTACTAAAATCATTTAAAGACTAGAAGCTATAATTTCAATTATCATCTTCTTTATTTCTACATGAACAGATCATTAAAATTCAATTAGGTCGATTTTCCTACAAACTGTTACCTTTTTATAGGTAACTCGATAAGCTCTATCCGACGATGACAAAAAAAGTTTTGCTCAAATTTCGAATTGCTGGGACCTTAATTGAACCATAATATTCATGTTGTTTACTTTAGTTGTGCTGGTTTTTTCAAACGATCAGTACGACGTAATCGTATTTATAATTGTAAAAATCGAAATAAATGTGTTGTGGATAAATATCGACGAAATCAATGTCGAGCTTGTCGTTATCGTTCGTAGTCATTATTTTGTATTTAGTCAATACTTTTTTTTTTAAAATCTATATAGGGCGATGTCTTGATGCAGGCATGAATAGAGATGGTAGGATTAATATAGTTTCTTGTCATCTAATTCTATTAATTTTTACATTTAAAAAAAATTAGCTGTTCAAAATGAACGAGGTCCTCGACAAACATTTCCTGATCGACATATGCATATAACAGGCTCATTTGATGTTAAACCAGAGGTAAAAATCTTCATATTAGTTATATGAATTATTATTTAAATTTGTATAACAAAAAAAAAACAAATTTTAGCCTTCATATGTTCCACTGGCAACTCAACTACCTTTGAGTGGTAGTCAATTTCAATCAACACCATTATTTAAACTTGATTTGTATGTATATGAAATGGCTGCTCGAATTCTTTTTTATATGGTTCATTGGTTGCGTTCAATAAAAGAATTTCAACTAATTAATGTAAAAGATCAGGTTAAGATTTAATATTTGTTTTTAAAAATTGTTTTGAAATTATTACTTTTTTTTTTTTGGATTTGTTTCAGATTGCTAGTCTTCTTCATTGTTGGCATGAATTATTTCTTTTAACTTTATGTGAATATAAATTTGATGTACCATGGATAAATTTAATTCATTCAAGTAAAATTTTGTTTTGATAGAAAAAAATAAATAAATAAAATTTTTCTTTAGTTAATCGATCAAATAGCATGGGATTGAATACAAGTGGAACTGAAATAAAAAATTTATATTTAATGCAAGATATTTATAATCGTATTCATCAAATGAATCTTGATTATGTTGAATATTTCCATTTGAAACTCTTATTACTTTGTCGATGGAGTAAGCGCTTAAGAATACCCTTTCCTTTTTTGGATGATTTCTAATTTGACGTGAGAGTACAACTGATCGGGTTTACATTTTTACTACAGTTAAATTATTGAAAATGATGGGACTTATGCTTGAGGCAAAAGTTTTAAAAGCAGGTGTTCAGGCGTTTTACAAGGATCTTCAAAAATATCAGACCTGTTTGCAACCCCAGTTTTACTTTATCTGATCGAACTGAAATTTTTTCTGAAGGTGCCTGGAATCAAGTCTCAAGTGTGTTTTTAAGCTTTTTGAAAAATATCAATCTCTTGATTTTTAATTAAAAAAATACGGGAAGCACTAGCTCAAACACTGTTCTCCTCGCTGGTGGTTCTCAAGTTTTTATAATTCAAAAAATTGAAAGATTGATATTTTTCGAAAAGCTTAAAGATATATTTGAGACATTGTCCTAGGTACCTCGAGAAAAAATTTCAGTCCGATTAAACAAAGACCGAGATCGTAAGCAGGTTCGATAGATTTTGGAGATCTCTTCAAAAACTTTTGAAGATCTGCTTGTAAAACTTTTTGTAAGCAAGAAGTAGTCTAACACAGAACGGGATATTCTTAAGATAAATAAATCAATAAATATGAGTTGTAAAAAATCGTTAAAACTATTCATTTTTATATTTTAGTTGATCCACATAATACTAATAATCATATGAATGGACAGAACTTATTTAATGATCATGTAAGAGCATTAGAAACTCATGTTCGTCGTACATATCCACTTCAAATTCAACGTTTTGAACAATTAAAATCTCTATTAAATAGTTTACGTACAGTTTCATCACCTGAAGTTCAAAATATTTTCTTTAAAAATATTCTTGGATACTGTTCGATTGAATTGATTCTACGAAATTTATATGAAACTATAACGGTATCTTTGTAAACATATTATTTGAATTTAATTTCGAACAGTAATTATTATATAACCGAAATGTTTATTGTTTCTTCTTTTTTTTTTGTATCAATGTGTGTATTTCGATTAATTCATTTTCTGTTTACTATTATGTGTGTGCATTTTCGTATAATTCTTCTTAAAAAATATGATTCAAGATTTGTTTGATTACATGCATAAAAGAAGATTAAGATTTAAAATGTTTTGAGAAATGTGAAACTTAGACATGAACAGATTCAATATCTATAATGACTGATGGTCAGGAAAACTCTTTCCTAGAGATTTGATTGATTGTATGAATAAACTGTTGTTGATATTAGTACTATTAATATTTATGGGGAACACTTTAAAGTTGTATGAAAGAGCTCGAATGCAATAAAATCTTCTATTTCGAAGTGTTCTATAATCATGATACCAGAATTGATTTATTTTATTTCATAATTTTATTTATACAATTTGATTTTTATTTGTGATCTTTATGTAACACAAATATTTGAATATGGAATCAATAATGTGAAAATTCCTGAAATAATAACTATTCATTTTTCATCAACTAAAACATTCTTTTAAAACATCAAGAAGACTTATGTAAAATCTTTGTTGAAAACTCTTTCTAGCAGTGTGTATAATAAATCTAATTGTTCATATTCAAATCAAATCTTTAGTTTATTATATGAATTTATATAATTATTTTTCTTAGTTGGATTAATATTATCCACAATCGAGAAATGCAATATTAAAAAGATGAAGCATCTATGTTCTCACCGTGAAATTCAAGAAAGAACGAAAACAAAATTTCATGTGTTCATGGAAATTATTTCAAATGTTAAAGATAAGCATGAAATTTGATAGAAAGATAAACTCTAAGGACTTTCCTAAACAAAATTCATATTTATTCAAATAAAATTTTCATTTTTCGTTTCTTAACATTTAGTTTTTATTAACCCTAGTACTACCAACCTGGATCATTTTTGACCCCATTTTCAGACCTCCTCCTCAATAAAGGAATTTCCTACCAAGTCAAATGAAACAGCCTCATATTTTCGAGATACGTTGTGGTTATAGTGAAGAGACTATGGTAAAATTTTCATCCCTATATTATGATGTTTAAGGGAAATACTAACCAAACAATGGTCAAAAATACCTCATTTGGCAACGTAAATTTCTCTTGTGTTGTATATCCAATATATTTAATATTTTTTTTCTTCGAAAGAACATGTTAGGATGTAGAGCATGACCAAGTTCTTCTTAGTTTAAAAAATATGACTTCGTCATGCCCTACACCTTGACATGCTCTTTCGAACAAAAAAAAAATATTAAATATATTGGACATGCAATACAGGAGAAATTTAAGTTGCCAAATGAGGTATTTTTGACCATTGTTTGGTTAATATTTTCTTAAACATCATGATATAGAGATGAAAATTTTACCATAGTCTCTTCATTACAGCCACAACGTATCTCGAAGATATGAGGCTGTTTCACTTGACTTGGTAGGAAATTTCTTTATTGAGGAGGAGGTCTGAAAAAGGGGTCAAAAATGACTCAAGCTGGTAGTATTAAGGTTAGAGAAGTTATTTTCAGAAAGCCAACAATTTTATCTTAAATGTACTGATAAATATTTTATGCAGAAATTCTTTCCTATTAACTTTATTGATTCTATGAAGAAACTCTTGTTGGTTTTAGTATTATCAATGTGTTTAATGAACACTTTAAAATATTCTATAATCATAATACATCATTGATTTATTTAGTTTTATAATTTTATTTATATACTAAAGACAAAATACATAGTTGAAAAAAAAAACTCAACAAAATTTAAACAATTTTATTTTTATTTGTAATCTCTATATAAGACAAATATTTTGAATTTTGATATTATTTTAATTGTTTAATTTGATGAATTTCAATAGCGCTTTTTGTTCGAATAGCAAAATATAAATTACCAATTGCAATAGCATTTTTTAATTCACGTTGATATTCTACACCTGTTTTAAGTTTTTGATTAGCTATTTGAATTAAACGTATACCACATGAATTCACAGCAAGCCATTCTCGATTTGGTAATATAGATATTTCACAATCACCATTTCCTAAAGGTAAGACTATTTGCCATAAAAATGCAAGGTCTTTTCGATTACGAATTTCCAAACGCCATTGATTATTTCTTGCATCCATTATAGCCATACCTAATTGATCTGTCTCTTGTTGATAACGAATACACCAAATACCTTCATATGGAGCACATGTTTTCGGTGGTATCCAACGATTTATAAGTTTACATGAAGATGCTGCTAATGAATACTCATCAATAACTGTACCAAATCCTGTTTAGTAATAAAAACAAAAAAAAAAAAATCTTGAGATAAGTAATAGTTTTTGAAAATGAACTATTCAAAGATAAACAAATAATTCAATAGATTTCATACGTGTTAAATTCATTCATAATTGAGAATATTAAAATAAATGAAATATGATCTTTCTTTTAAAGATAATGTCCCTCGACAAGTGGATCTTATTACTTCTTGAAGAAATCTTTTATCGATATTGAAATAAAATCAATTAGAATTCATCTCTATTCCTTTCTTAAAATTAATAACATAGATTAATTAATCTTTTTCAAATATAATTCTACATCAAAAAATCAACTGAACTGATTATATTGTAATAAATATCTGAAAATATTTTTTTTGAAAAATTTTGTTAATTAAAATCTACTATCTATATTAAAAATTCTAAGTATTGATTTAATTCACATACCAGAATAATTAATATATAATGTTGTACCAGCACATGTACATCGCCAAAATGAAACATTATTATTATAAGGTTTTACTTTGTTGTATGTATGAATTTTTAAATCTACTAAAGGTTTATTTTTTGCTGTTTCAGTAGTAAATAATGATGTTGGCGAAAGACTAAACAAAGCATCTTTCGTTAAAAGAATAAATACATTAAGATTAGAACACCAAATACTATCTCGAATTAATCCATTATGCCATGATGTATGTGCTCGTTGAAATTTTGGTGGCGTACGAAATTCTATTGTTGTTGAACCATCTTGAAATAGTAATATATGATCATTTGAACATAATGTATTACCCGTTTTTACATGAGAAATATAGGTTGGTTCAGTTAGTTGATTTAAACGAAATCCATCAGTTTTTTCTTGAGAATCTTGATGAATAGGTTTTTCAGTAATTTTTTCTAAAATATAGATGATCGACATAACAAATTGGAATTTTCTGAGTTAAAATTTCCATTTATATATATTTCTTTTTAAATAGCAACAAATAAAATTTACAGGTAAGTTAGTATTGTTTTTTTATTATTAATTAATTTATTGATCTTGTAATTGTCATATATATAGATATAAAACAAGTATATGTCAATAGTTATTGTTAAAAAAAGCATTTAATTGATTTTTTTCTTTTAATTAGAGTTTAAAGTAGAAGAATTATTTTATACATTCAAAATGTTATTGCCCACCTTCTTCAACATGTATTGGAGGCGGTAAAGCATGATTAGATTTTGGTAACGATGAACTGCCACCACCCATTGAATTTTTGTTACTGAATTCGTATAATTAAATGTTTTTTTTCTATATTTATCGATCTGTTTACTTACTCCTCTCACACTGTTATTGTATATTATTATATAGTGAAAGGCTATTTTAAAAATGCTCAAACCGTTTTTATATTTTATTTTATTTATTATGAAATTTGAGTGTAGGCAAATAAGTTTATCCATGAGTCTTCTATTCAATAGAACAGAAGACGGAGAATAAGAAAAGTACATGATTTTTTAATAAATTCAACATTTTTGTTATTTTTGTTGATATTAAGGAGTTGTCGAAATTTTTTGTTCTATTTCGATTAAAACTTCTTTTCGAAACTTTCTTTCGTTGACATAAGGTAAGAATAAAATTATAGTGAATAAAGAAAGAAAAGAAGACCATATGATTCACGAACGAAAAGAAAAAGACAGAGAGAGAAGCCTAAAAAAATTTTTTTTTTCGATTGTAAATATTTTCTTTTCAAATCTCTCTTCTATATAGTAGTATATGTCTGAGCTATTTAGTGAAAAGAGACAGAGAGAAAATTACTGAAGCGAAGAATAGAAGAGAGTTGCAAAGAATATACATGAATTTAATTGCCATAGTGGCAAAGGTGCGACCCTTTTTCTCTTTTCTTTTTTTCTTTCACCTGAGGGTGAACGAATGAATCGAACATATAAATATATATATATATATATATATATGTCTATGTGTAGAAACGAAAAAAAAATACAACGGAGAAGATTGTAGTTTTCATCATCGTCGTCGTCTTGGTGGCTGTACATATGCGCGAAGCAAGCGGCGACGATCGCATTTGACAAAAGAAGGACATGGTGTGACTGAAGAATGAGAGAACGAGAGGGAAAGAGAAAGAGAGAAAGAAAGGGAAAGAAAGAGAAAGACGTATCACTCTATTGCCCACGTTTGGTTTGTATCGCGACGAACGAACGGAAGACAGATTAGAGATCAACATAATAAAATTCGCCGTACAATGTGTCACCATTGCTCAGTCATTCTTTTACTCTTTTTCTCATAATTTCGTTAGCTTTCTATTACTTGTTTCTTGTTCTATGCACAACAACAACGACAACAACATCAACAACAACAGCTATTAACGAAACGATTCGCTTGTTCTGTTCGTAGCACACGTATTAGACGTGATTTTTTCTTTTTTACTTCTATTAGCTTCTTTCATTCGTTGTCGTTACCTGCCTCGCTCTCTCATTCAGTCATCCGTGTGACGGACAACATTTTATAACGTGCATGGTACATATATAACTAACTAAAAAGAAAATATATATACATAAAATTCAATTGACGAAATAATAATCAACTATGTTAATGTCTCCAGCACCTACACAATTATTAACCATTCATCAAACTGGTCAACCAGTTCCAACATCCACATCACCAGCCTTATCTCCATTAACATCGTAAGGAAATTGAAAATAGAATTTATTATTATAAATAATTTGTTTTTTTGTTATAGAGCATCACCACCATCGACTCAAACGGATCCATCATTAACTGATAATCCAGAATATTTATCACAATTATTAAAAGATAAAAGACAATTAGCTGCAGTACCCAATATGTTTATGCATATTGAACGATTACTTGATCAAGGTTCGTAGACATATTTATAGTAAATTAATTGTATTTAATTGAATAAAATATTTTTAGAAATTAATAAAGTTCGAGTGAATTTATTTAATTTGAGTACGCGTCCTAAAATGGAATTACCTGAACCCAATGGGGAAAAGAAAATTTTTCAAGAAAAAGTATTTATTCCGGTGCAACAACATCCTGAAGTAAGTATCGATTAAATAATGTGCATTAGTCTAATAATTATGATATAATATCTATCATTTTTTGCTATATTTATCAGCAACTAATAACAAATGCATGAATCACTTATTCAAATAATATGTAATAGTGGTATCATTAAGAACTCGGATATGCTATATCAATTTTCATAATTTACATTTTTATTGAGTATCCCTATCCGCTAGAGTTTGAAAATTTTTATACTCTAGATTGCCTAGTTCGTCGATACTTATACGGTAAATAAGATAATATTTGGGCCAAGCAGTTTCTTGCTCTTTCAATTAAAACAAAAACCAAAAAAAAAAAAAGAAACAACAACACATATTTTGTCTAAAACTCACGAGCACATCCTTTTGTCTATTTCTTTATCTGTCTATCTCCTTTTGATATGCTTACGCACAGTAATATAAAAACACTTCAATCGACTCATTGATTCACAAACCAACAAACTACTTATTTCATTGATTCCGCATATATTTAAAATTGCGTTCTAATATTATTAAAAATAACTTGAAACAATGAATTTTCATATCTGAATTATTTATTATTATTTTTTTTGTCTAAAATCTTTTTGAACAACAACTTTTAATTATTTTTCTAGTTTCTGTTGATCATCATGGGTGTGTTCGGTAATTTTTTTTGTTAATATAATCATATTCTGTCTTGCATGTTTTTTGGCTCAATCCATATCATTTCGTTGTTGTTTTTTTCATATTAATAACCTATATCTCGTCCATCGTTCGTTTGTGCGTGTCGCATGTCGAACAAAAACAACAAAAAAAAATCATCTAATCAAATTACTATATATTTATCTATACATATATATATATATACATATTGATTTAATTTCCAACCCAATTTGTGTTCATATCACCACTCGATCGTGTTTTAATTTATAAAAATAACAAATAATGTCGTATTTTAATAATTTTATTTTCTTTTTCTTTGTCTTTTTAGTTTAATTTCGTTGGCCGTATATTGGGCCCACGAGGAATGACTGCAAAACAACTTGAAGCTGATACAGGTTGTAAAATTATGGTTCGTGGTCGAGGATCAATGAGAGATAAACAAAAAGTAATGAATAAAAATAAAATAAATTATTATTTATCTTTTTTATTTTAAATTATTTTTATTATTATTATTATTATTATAGGAAGATCAAAATCGAGGTAAAGCTAATTGGGAACATTTAGATGAAGATCTTCATGTATTAATACAATGTGAAGATCATGAAAATCGTGCATTAGTTAAATTAGAACGTGCTAAAGAAGAAATTATGAAATTACTAAAACCAGCTGTATGTATTCTTATTTGAAAAAGGAAATATCATGGATGACTGGAAAGTTTTTAGACAAGATATTTGTTCACTTTTGACATAGTTTCAACGAGTCAAAATGCTATGAGTTAGAATCAGAATTTTGTACTCTTCTCGAATATAGGCAAGCTTATAAGGGAATTATTCTAACTGGTATCCGCCGTTTGAGCTCATATTAAATCCGCATGCATTTAGCCTACAGATAGATCTAATGACTTTTAGACTATTCCTTCGTCAAGATATTGAATTTCCAAGAATAGCACTTTGTCAAAGACGACGTGTCACCAAAAGTGAGTTCACTTGAAAATTCAATAACTCAATAGAAGAACAATCTTTTCGATTGCAAGTTTCACGATATTCTAAGAGTCATTAGACCTATCTATAGACAAAATTTTGGATCAAAAACTATGTTATTCGGTCTTTTGGAGAGTACCTAAGAATGGGTAAAAAATCCAATAAACCGGTTATAACTTGGCGCCATGGCTCTCGATGTGGGAAGGGGGGGGGGGGGGCTACCAAGGACTAGTCTCAGGTACTTTTCATGCCGTGTCTGCGCAAATTTTAAGTATTTGCTCAAAAACTGTCTGCCAAATTCTGGCAGACGAATTTTCGGCTGCTATTTACTGCTAGATAACCTGTGTCAGACTATCTGGCAAATTTTAGTTCTCCCCTATCCCTGAAAATTACCGAGAGCCTGTCTTGGCGCGAACGATTCATAAGGATAAACTCTGTTAGGCTTTTGCTATCTCAACTGAGACTTGCCTGGAGATTCAATATGAGCTCAAACGACGAATGTCTTATTTTGACCTGCTCGACAGCATTTCAGACAAGCCAAAAACTATAGATCACGATCAGAATTTGAATATGGACTGAGAAATATTGTATCTATTTTTGTTCAAGAGTAGTGAAAGACTTTTTGAAAGACCTGAAAATGATGAGCTAACAGGTTTTTGTTTACCCAATAAGTTCCTGTTCGAATGTACTAAAATTTGTCAGAATCGGTCATTTTGCAGAATGGATATTTCTCTATAAAAAGTGATATTGAACTTAACTGTAGGTTTTATTCAAGCATTTTTTTTCAAGAGTTCCTTTCAACATTAAAACGGTTGTTGATTTTTCAAAAATGAGATTTAAGAAAAATGAAAATTTAAGTCTCCTATCAAAAAAACTCTTTAAATAGTGCATTTTGTAGGATAACTTCTAATCTACAAGCTAATATATAAACAAAATTCCCAACTTTTACTTTCGAATTGCAATAGTAAAAATACAAAAATTTTCTCTCAAAACTGAAAGATCATTTCACTACTCTCGAATGAAAACTGAGACTAAATTTCTAAGTCCATAAAACGATATCCGATAAGTTCTGGACCTCAATGAAAATTAATTTATATATAAACAAAGAATGATCCCTACCAAGCTATATCTATATGAGCTTCTATTACTTAATACAATGTTTTAAATGACACAGCATCCGATGACATTATCTTTTCTAATAACAATGATATAAACAGAAGAAACGTGATAATTATGGTGTGGATGTATGTGGTTACAGAGGATAGTCATACCCACCTCCTACATATTACGTATTGCTTTGTATAATTGTGCTATGTTACGTATAATGAATTTATAGTTCATTAAAACTTCTTAAGAAAATACTAATCGATTTCGAGATTTTAATTATTACGTTTCTTCTGCTTATATCATTTATTATTAAAAGAAGATAACGTCATCGGACAATATATCATTTACAATATTTTCCTAAGTACTCGAAGCTCATACAGGTATAGTTGAGTAATGATCATTTTTTTTTACATATAAACTAATTTTTGTCGAAGCTCAGAACCTTATGAGACACTTTTTATTTGAAAAGAGCACAAAATCATAGCTTTTGATGTGTTGAAAATACGTCAAAAGTAAACAGATAGCTTTTTAATCATTGGTTATTTTCAAATAAAATCTATATGACAAAAAAACCTGCCATTTAGGCTGAAGGTGAAGATGATTTAAAAAAGAAACAATTAATGGAATTAGCTATCATTAATGGTACATATCGTGAACCAAATTTATTTCAAAAAAAATTACAACAATTACAATTTCCAAATAATCGAATGCCAATAGGTGCACCATTAATTTTAACACCACGTATGCAACAAAATCTTTTAACAGCACAAATTCAATCAAGTGCAGGACAAGCTATGTTTGCTACAACGACTACTAATCCAACACAACAAACATTAACAACTGTTCCACACGGTTCACTTTTTCAAACAACATCAGCAAATGGTGAACAAAATTTTGTTCAAGTATTTGCACCATTACAAACACTTGATCAAATGGGTGGAATGATTGCAGGTGGTGCACATTTATTTGAATATCCAACACATATTGATCCAAGTCAAGCAGGTAAATAGTTCTTTTTATTTTAGATTTTCATGAAAAATATTATTATTATTATTATTTTTTAATATTTTCTAGCTTTTCCATTTTTGGCCGGTCCCACAGCCACAACACCAGCAGGTATCAAATTTAACTCATTGTACCTATTGTCGTCCGCTTTTCGGTCGACATCACGCACTTGCTGTTATTGCCACGACAGGCATCATTATCATCAGCATCAGCATCATCAGCAGCATCAGAATTTTCAACAACATCATCATCCACACAATCAGTCTATGTATCAAAAAGTTTCTAATCATGTCAAAAGCTAGAATGATAATCCTTTCCATACTTTCTATCTTTTTTTCTTTTTCTCTTTCTTTCTTTCTTTTTTTACTTTTTTTCTAAACTTTGCTTTAACGCATGATCTCTCTTTATATCTCACCATGATAAAAACAACAACAAACAACCAAACAAATCGAAAAAAAAAAACAAATCAACAAACACATACCACATACACAGTCTTGCTTTTTTTTGAAACAAAACACTTAAATGCACTCTCTAACTAAAACAATACTTAAAAAAAAAACAACTAAGTTAGTGTAGTTAATCAGAATATAATTTTCTTATGGCAATAACAGCAGGTGGCGTGCTTCTTTAGATAGATAGTCAGTTTAGCTATGGGGTGAGAGCAGCTCTATAGAATGCAATTGTCTCTCTCCTTCTAGGCTCATTGATGTCGTTGATTCAGTGATGAATGAAGAAAAAAAGGCATGTGTCAATATACGCTTAATTTCTCTTATTTCGTTTTTTGAGCATTAGGTTTTTTTTATATGATTTCTTCTGTTTGTAAACGCTGTAGTATTGACTGACAAACGTAAACTGATTTCTTTAAATTTGATGTATATAATTATATAAATATATAATATCTCACTGCTTTTGTCTGCTCTTTTCTCTTCTTTACCGTGCAGGTGTAGCTACTAGAACAACAACAAACAATGCTACAGGAAACATCACACAAGGCGCAGCAGCCTCTTCTGCCTCTGCCCGTTATCAACCTTACACAATTCAACCACCTCGTTTGAATCGAACTTAAATTTCTTTGTTATTGACTTCTATCTTATTAATAACTAAAATAATAAAAAATAACACCAAACAACATCACAACAAAAAAAAAACAACAAGGTTAGTTTTTCTCTTTATTTTGTCTAACAAAATAAGAGAAAATCAATAAAAATAAAATGTAATGTTCATTTTTGTGTAACTCTTGCATGAAATATTTGATTTCTTCTTTTCTAACATTTTTTCATCTTGATAATTTCAATAAAGCACGCGACTTAGATATATTATTACTACTACTATTACTACTCAGTTCTTTGCTTGCTTGATTGACAATAAAACAAAATTTTCCATAGATCTGTGATTTTTTTTTTCATTTCTTCATTTCACTGATTATATGATTTGTTCAAGTTTCTTGTCTTTTCCTTTTTTTTTTGTTTTCCTTTTTTTCTTGTGATAAAAGTGAAATCGTCATCATTATTGACGACTTTTTCCAATGTATTATATTAAAAAAAAGTTTTTTTTTTTTGTCAATTTTTTTTTGTTCTGTTTTTCAATCGTATATGCTTTCGCCAGTGTTTCGTTACATTTTTTTTTCTATCTGTGTGTGCCAACTTGTGGTTTTTTTTTGTTATTGCCCAAGATCAAAATTTATGCTTCTATGCATATCGAACATTATTAAAAACTAAAAAAAAAAAAAGAAAAAGAAAATAAGAACCTCAGGTCGTGTTTTGTTGCTTCCTTTTTTGACATATGTAATTTGGATATATTATTAAACGTTTCATGTTTTTTTTTATTGTTATTATGAGAACATGATGGATCGTAGTTTCCGACAAGAACTATTGAATGATAAACGGAAATTAGGTTTTTTATTAAATTTTGAAGAAATTATTTCTGTCAAACAAAGAAGCGAGCTATTTTCCGTTTTATTCTTTTCTTTTTCTTTTGCGTATATTTTTTTTCATCTGTCATTGTTAAAAATTAAAAAAGAATGAATTGAACAAATAACAATTGGCAATAGATTTTAACTGAATATATTGAAAGAGAGAGAAAGAAAGACATGAAACGACAACGAGAGAAATACAGGTTTGACGTCATATTCGTGCACAGCTTGTTTCCAAAGGTCGTGTCTTTCTGGTTGCCAGTTGCTATTATGACTGAGTGCGATGGATAGAAGTATGAAGAAAATAATTAATATTATCTCTTGTATGTATGTGTGTGTTAATCAGTATTGTGTCATTGTCATATTCAAAAAGGTTCAGCAAACTTATTCAAACAAAAAAGAAAAAGGCAAGAAGTATGTGTATTCTATATTGCTTGTATATTCTTTTTTTTTTTGATTCGTGTTGAAAACTATAAAATAAATTGATGTGTCGATCAATTATCAACTTTAGTCATTTTGTGATAATGTTTGCATGTGAATCAATATAGATGATGAATTATGAAACCTTTCATTTAAGAATAAAAATTAAACGAAAAATTCTCTTGAGTATTATAACATGCAATTAAAAGAGAGAATATAAAAAAATCCTTAATCAAAAATGACGATCTTTCATAGATGCCTAAAATAGTATTTTCCTATTAGACAAATTTTCTTTTCAACCCTTTGATGGCGAAGCACGTAAACTTACGTTGTCAAAATTTGAATAAAAGATGAAGTCGAAATATAGTAAAATAGAACTTTTCAATATTTGTTATGTTCTGACATATATTCTACTAGTAACAGTATTTCATCTTTAAATTGAGTCTAAGTGCGAAAAACTATGATCGTCAATAATTTTCAAAGTATACGACGTTAACAATAGATTTTTAATCTATTTATTCTAAAAATAAGTCCGCCATCGAAGGGTTAAATTGATCTCATTTTTTTATCATAGGTTACGGTAGTGAAAAGTTATTTAATTGATATAAATAGACTTAATACTACCTTTATTTATCATTACAGTTGTTCTTGTTTGCTACTACGTCATTCCTATTTACAGATTGATAGAGAACCAGAAGAAGAACAAAAAGAAAGAAAAGAAAAAAGAACAGAATAAAGGAATAATAGAACATATAAGATCTCCTATAATTACTTTTTTCTTTTCGAATGACTTTATATCCTATAAAAAAAAAAAAAGAAAAAAGTTTATTAATTCGCTTCAATCATATCAAAACCAGATTATAGTAAAAAGTGTCAGAACAAATAATCATATTCTATTTTTAATCAACACAAAATCAACACAAAAAATCTTCTTTAATCTTCAGAAAAACATTATAAAAAAACCAGATTGTTTTTTAAGTACATAAAATTTAGGTTTAGAATTCAGAATAAAAAAAATATTTATTATAAAGCTAAAAAAAAAAACTAGCTTAACAGCATGTCTTCATAATGTGAGCACTCGGGCATTGTCATCTCCGATGTCATTCGTCTTATTGTTATTAAGTTAAAATTCACATATACGCTTTTCTCATTGCCCAATGATGATAGATGAACGACTGATGGAACGATAGTAGTAAATGGATGGCTTACTAGCCTCTTGGCAATAAAAAAGGATATAGCCAGGCATCAACAACGTAGATGAGAAAAAAGAGAAAAAAAGAAGAAAGACTAAAAAGCTGCTTAGTAGCCCCAGGGAATATAGAGAAAGATGTCTCTTTTTTGCCTGTCTATTTTCTTCTATACTCATTTTCCTATCACTCTTTTTATCTTGCGCTCATAAACATTATCACGATCACTACTGTGTCACTAAAGTATTGCTCTGATTCACACCTATTCATTTCGTACTTGTTTCTTTTTTTTTTTTTTTACTTTTACATGCATTTGTTCTTATTAGTATTCGATCATTTATGATAGATTGACAAAAAGATACGACTACTCAAAAACAATCTTACATATGTATAGGTGGTAGTTAGACAACATTACTTATTTTATTTTCATTCGTCGATTATTAATAGTAAAAACATAAAGCAAATACCTTATACATAATCGTTTACAATGAGTAATAGTTTAGCAAAAAAATTCGATAAAATTGTATCAAAATTGGGTAGTAAAACTAAAGAAACAAAGTCAAATGATCATGAAACAGTTGATAATCGTTCAAATAAAGATGATACAGCATCAGATGGAAATGAAGAATCACAACATGAATCAATTTTACAACGAATGAAAGGACATCTTGTATCACATGGATCATTTAAACGTGAACATCAAAATACACAAGGAGCACCACCTACTCAACATATTATAGACGAGCTCAAAGATTCGCCATTTAAAGGTAAAAAAAAAAATTTTCAAGATATTTTCTATCATGTATTAATAATATAAAAGAATGTCAGTTGCTTTTTTTTGCTCTATTATTTATATGTATGCATCACATTTAAATAAGATGAATAGGTGACTTTTCATTAATAGATATTCTATGAACCACTTATAACTCGGTGCACACATCGATTTATAGATGCCATATTTCAATAAAGAATATTTTTGCTTTTTTTCGCTGCATATTCTTTTTTTTTTTTATATGTATATGTTGTCACGTAGTCGTCATCGCAATGTCTCTCATTAGTCGAGCTCGATAACATAATAGACAATAAAATTCGATGAATAATCGTAAATTCCATTAATGACTAAGAATAGAACAAGTTACATTTAAAAAAAAAGGAATATCAATACATATGTACACACATTAAAAACAGCATATTTTCATAAACATTCTCGACAGATAGTATTTTGTTGTCCTCAGTCCAATATATCATGGCAAATAACTATCGTCTTCATAATTATCAGACAATCAATCGTCAACTTGATGAACGCTATCAACGTTTACTCGCACTCAATCGTACTCCCTGTAAGTTAATGAACATATATCAATATATAAATATACAGATGTGTGTATGGGTTTACGCCGGACGGCATACAGGAAGTCAGCCACTTAGTGTGCGTCAAGTACCATTGGCTCGTTTGCTATTTTCTCCTATTTTCTTGTCTATCTGATGTTGGCATGCATATAGAAACATAAGGATAGTAAAATATGTTTTGATTTTTTTCAAGCAATACTCTATTCTCGCATGAGTCTATATTATTAGCGCATGATATTTATCGTACATGCACTCGACATCTAGATAAAAATCTATGTTAGACATTTAGTTTTTAGCATTTATATTATTACAATGATACAAATAGTGTCAATATTATAGAATATTTTAAATTACTTTTAGAAATATATTATGATATTTTATTCTTCATGTTACATTAAAAGAGTATTGCTTCAAGGGACATTTTCTAAATCGAATTTCTTAAAGAAAAGAAGTAATGAAAATTCATATATCAATGTTTTCATATATATTGATTTTGACCTTGATCTATCATTGGCTACCAATTAATCAACATTTTTACTTATCTTACATAGCTTTTAACTGTTTATCAGTATAGATTACTGGGTATACTCTACAACATTCTAATTACTTCGTCGCTAAGATTTATTTAGTTGAAAACACACAAAAAAAAGAAGAAGAAGAAGAATTATAACTTAATTCATAACACTAGTAATTTTTCTTTCATTTGTTCAATCACAATGGCAATCATTTGACTTTTCATATAATTCATTCATACACTTCGTTGTTTCTTTGTATTATTATTAGCACAGGAAAAAAAAACCCCGTCGGGCACTTTTTTTTTCTCTATATATAACATCGTGCACTAATAACAGTCATGCATGACTGATTTGTAAAACGTACAAGTCACTTCTAATAATCTAGTCTTTGAACAACTACAATTTTTTTTTCAATCACTAATAATTCCAAAATTAATTGAAACATGTTTTTTTTTCTTTTGATTTTGACATTATTTATAGTTCATTAACAATAATATACAGAAAGATGAAAACTCTAGCATAGAATAGATCCAGATGTGTAGTGTATAAAACTATAAATATCAACCAAGAACAATATATATATATATATATTCGTGCAAGACAAGAATATTGCTTAAGGAAATTACAACTTATTTTATACCCTTGATATAGGAAAAAAACAAAGGACACTGCTTGTTATTTTGTCTATTATTAACTCGAATAATTAGAAATCCAATAGCTTTCACAATAATATTTAAATATGAACAAGGGCAACATAGATGAATACTGAGTGCACTTCGTTCTAAACAATACGTTTTTTTCCCTCTATTGTGTATATGTGAGTATAAAAATATGAAGAACAATAGAATAAAGAAACCATTCAAGGAATGATGATTTACACGATATAATTAAAAGAAAGTCTTCATGTAAAAAGAACAAGAAGAAGAAGAAGAAGAGAAAAAAGAGAGATTCGTTTTCACTTTTTCTTTTTCTTCCTTTCTTTTACCGAAGGTTGTCAATATGCATAACAAAACAACTAATACATCATACTGTAATACATACATAAAGATACTTGTATATATTTTGTTTTTCATTTCTCTTTATTATGAAATTTAATTTCAATTATTTTCTTTACAACGTCATTGATTTATTCGAAAAACAAATGTAAAAATACTAATGAACAAGAGAATAAAAATAGAAGAAGAAGAAGAAGAAGAAGAAGAAAGTGATCAATATTTCTTTTAGCAAAAATAAAGTAAGACAAGAAATATACAAGATTTTTTTTCTATGTACTCATCGTGATTTAGATTTCATTGCCGAGACATTCCCAAACGTATATTTTTCTTAAAGAGGTTCTATTGTTTCATTATGATCGCTCTTCTTCATAAGTAATGATTATTTAGATCAGTTGAACGAAAGATTTCTTTTCTCTATGGACCTAAAAAAGAACAACAATAGCACTAACAATATTGTTTTTCTTTTTCTTTCTTTCATTCAGTGTTTCTTATATTGTTCAGTTAAATTATAGGGAAGAGCGTATGCGTGCATGAATTTCCTTCTTGGACTGAGTGATGTGCAGTAGTAAAAGAACTGCTTTGTTGAGTAATTCAAGAGAGAAATGATGATGATGATGATGATGATGATGATGATGTAGGCAACATGAACTGTGGCTGTTGGAGTTGCTACTATTCATTGTGTTTCTGTGCTTAGTGATCATCTAAGAAGAAGCGTAGTAAGTCTTTGATAAGGAATGCATATAAATATATATATATATTGTTGGTTTGAGAAATGCGTGACAAGCTAGATAGTCAGGCAAACTTTGTTTTTTTCAGTCTACTATACTATTGTCTTTCATCATTGTAACTTAAGAAACTGAAATGAACTAGATTAGTTTTGAGATTATCATCTATTTAAGTTTATTTGCTTTTCATTCCTTTAATGAGTCGTATAATCGATTGATATAGTTGTTCTGATTATTATTAGCAAAAAAAAAATAGTTTTTTTTTCTTTTTTACATTTAATAATTTTTTTTTAATAGTTTAGCCTTCGCGACAGGAAATAGTTTGATAAGAAAATTAAAAAAAATAAAATAGCGTCTAGCATTTTTTTTTCTTATGATTAGAGGGTATAAGAACTAGCACAACAAAACAAAAAGAAAAACCTCACCCAGCTTTTTTGTTTTAATGCTATATTAGCATTTTAATGTCGTTATCATATAATGTTCCTTTTACTTCTATTGTCTAAATGAAATTTTGTTTAATAAAGAATAAGAATCATTCTAATCTTTCGAAAATTTGTTATCGAGTCAAGAATATCGAACTTTTACAGGAATCATCTTAATTAGTTCTATTTGTTTCAATATTAAGATAAAAATACCAAGATGTTTTATTCTATATAATGTTTAATGCAAATTTGATGTTCATAATTTCTATATGGAATAATAAATTGATGGATTTTATAATATTGTTGAAAGTTATAAATAACTTAGTTTAAGATAGTAGAATGACTTAAGACAGTACGTGATCAATAACAAAAAAAAAAAAGAACGACATACAAAAAAAAACAAAACAAAAAATTCTCTTGCTTTTTTGGTGTATAGAAATGCTTAAGAAAACTAGTAATTGAATAAAAACAACTAGATACTTATGTATAGAGCTTCATATTATTAATGTAACAAAACAAACTTTATTTTCCTATCATTTTTAAGTGCCAGATTTTATAATTCAAGGTTGTCGATTGTTATTCATAATATTCATTCGCTCTTTGGATTTACTTAGACAAACTGTTATATCATAGTTTTACAGTGCAAATGATTCTACTTATCTATAAGTTTTACTCAACCACCAAAATATACTCTTTGTCGTTTCTTTTTTGTTTTTACTCATAACTCATGATAAGATAAGATATAATTCATTATCGGACACAATATAATAGTCTCCCAAAAATATTCTTTGTACTCACTACAACCTTGTTATATTATTAACTTGAGACATTTTTCTAGGTCTTCTTACGCATGTCACAATGGGAGGAGGTACGTCATCGTCCAGCAGTTCATCATTGCCTTCACCAGGAGGTATACCGAGTGAATGTTATAAACAAGCTCGTGAAGAATTTGACAATCGCTATTTAATACCAACTACATTTCAATTAATCTATCGTGATTTTCAAGTAATTCGACCACTTGGACGTGGTGCATTTGGTTCTGTTAAAGAAGTTAAATGTATACGTGATCCATTACCAGATTATCTTCAACGAACAACTACTAATGATCCAACAGGAACATATTATCGTATTGCACTTAAAATTATTAATAAAAAAAGTGCACATAAAATGAAACAAGAAGAACATGTTGTTAATGAAAAACGAATATTACAAGCATTAAATTTTCCATTCATAATACGATTTTATTTTTCATTTAAAGACAATGCAAATCTTTATATTGGTCTTGAACTAATTGAAGGTGGAGAATTATTTCGACATTTACGTGATTCAGAACGATTTGAAGAAAAAAAAGCTAAATTTTATGCATCTCAAATTATTCTCGCTCTTGAATACCTACATTTATTGGGTATTGTTTATCGTGATCTCAAAGTATAATTAATTTTTTATTGTCTATTTTTCTCTAAAACTTTTTTCATTTGTTTTAGCCGGAAAATTTGCTCATCGATCGTTATGGTTATATAAAAATGTGTGATTTTGGTAATATTAAATCTTTTTATCTTTTCTTTAAAAATGAAAACTTGTGTATTGTTTAGGCTTTGCTAAAAAAATCGATCGTGGAAAAGCATATACTCTATGTGGTACACCTGAATTTCTTGCACCTGAAATTATCCTTGGTCGTGGTTATAATATGGGAGGTATAAGAGAAAAAAAACAACAAGTTTTCTTGATGTCTGACTAAGGTTTTTTTTGCTTCTAGTTGACTATTGGGCATTAGGTGTTTTGGTATTTGAAATGAATGCTGGTTATTCCCCATTTTGGGTATAGACTTTATTAATTAATATTTTTTCTTTCTATTAAATTTTTATTGTCTTTTTTAGGATTCTGATCAGCAAAAAATTTATCATAAAATTATCAATGGAAAATTTCGACCTCGTTCAGCGTTTACAGATAATTTAATTGATCTCATACGTGGTTTATTACAAAAAGATTTAACAAAAAGACTTGGTATGATGTTTAATGGTGTTAGTGATATAAAAAAACATGCTTGGTTTCGTGATATTGATTGGTTACAGATATTTTTAAGAAAACTTCGTGCACCATGGCTACCAGATACTCGTGCAAATAATTTTCCTGATGCTGAAGATGAAGAGCCTGAACGTTCATCGATTAATTTATTTGAAAAAGAATTTCATGAATTTTAAACAAAAGTATTCCTCATGTTTATTTATGTATTTATTTTTGCTTGCTTGTCGTTTTCTTTTTTTTTTTTGTCAATTAATGTACGTGTATATGTTTAAATTGAAATGTCTTTCTCTGTATTTTTTTGTCTCTCAATTATTTACTTTCTTTAATCAATTATAGAACATCCGGCGCCAGAAGTTGGATGTAAGAAAAGATTTTTTTATCTTTTATTTGATTAATTAATGATGATTGATATTGACAACAGATCATTGAATCGATTAAAACCAACTAATTCAATCAATCGTAATCAAATGATATTACCGTAGGTGACAAAATTTTTTTTTTTCAATACAAGAGAATTGACTTTCTTTATTTGATTATTTCATGACGTCAAATTATATTATAAACAAAAGAGGTCTTTTACATCATGCAAAACCTAATGAAAAAATATTCTCTAAACAATATAAAATTGAAAAATTTATACGAATTTTCAAAATAAAACGTTAATTTCACTTTTTGAAGGATGATGTTCCTGATAAATAGAATTTGGTAAAAAAAAAATCAGTGTTTTATAACATAAGAGATTTGTTATATACAAAATATAAATAATGGATTAGAAGTCCTGACACATTTTGTCTAACAAAATCTTGTTGTAGAATTGTCCTTATAGAGAAAATGAAGAATAAAACGCACTCTTCAAAATGACGATAAATGGATCTGTCTAACTCATTTAGTAAGGAAGTTATTAGTCTAGAAGTGTCTATCATATTTAAAAGCAAATTAGTCATTAATATTTTAATGGTTAAAAATGAGATGATGAACTATGAGTAACTCAAGCAATTAATTCACATTTCAAAACTATATTGAAATTGTTATACGATGTATAGGATTTCTAATACATTAACTAGATATAATAGTTGTTGTATATATTAATTCTGTCTTTGAAACGAAAGAATCCTACCTATAGGAAATAATTGACATTGTCGATGAACTATACTCTTATGAAAATTATTCTCTTTTGTGTTGAGAATCATTAAGACTAGAAAAATAAATCGAATATTAAAAAAAACATCGATTAAGATGTGGTATATTGAGAACTTTCAGAGCAGAACAGTTTATGACAGCAGTTTAAAAAAGTATTACAATTTAAAGAGAGCTGAATTTAAAGAAAAGTGATTTTTAACTGTAACGCTTATTATACACATAGGATTTTTTCCTTTCAAAAAAAAACAGAAATAATGCACGATGAGTGTTTTATCTAGAATGAGAGCCGATGAGAGGTGGTGCACTTCCGAAAATTGGGTTGGCTCTCCCGTAGTTTGAAACCGCTTCTCTGAACGAGAATATCTAGATAAAACGCTATGTACGATAACGATTATATCCAGTTAACTTATTAGATATCTAACTCATCGAGGGACTACCGGGACTTATTTTTTCGGGATTTATTCTTTCTAGCAGACTTATTTCTTTATTGAGGATTTATTCTGATATATTAATATTGATGCTATCCCAGTATACTCACATCAACACCCACACCCACACCCATACTCACACCCACACCCATACTCACACTCACACCCTCATCCACACTCTGTATGTAGCGAGGAACTGTATGGGATTTATCTCAAAGTGCTTACGGACTTATTGAAAAATCCCAATAAATCCAGAAAAAATAAGTCCTGGTAGCTGCTGCTTTGCTACAGACATATCATAAAAAACAAGTTTGTTTGAAAATTCAATCACTCAACGAAGGAAAATTCTTTTCGACTGAAAATTTTAGGATAATCTAAGAGTTATTAGGCCTATTTATAGACTAAATTTTGGATCAAAACTCCGCTAATCGGTCTTCTAGGGAGTACCTAAAAATGGGTCAAAAATTTAGTAAACTGGTCATAACTGGCGGACAAACACTTTTAGCCTTTTGCTATTCTTACTGAGTGCTGTCTGTAGATCCAATATGAGCACGAACGGTGGGTGTCACTTGGGTTAGTTCTCTCGTTAAATTGGAAAAATAATTCTCAAGACAAAATGAGTGATATAACTTTCGAAAGCAATAGAATGTTTCTTTTAAATGATTTCAATTTAATTTCATATATATAATTGAACTTCGAAATATTTGATTTATCTATATTTATTTATAGTATAAAAAATATTTCATTGGCTTCATTGACAAAAAAGAAACTACCACATAAGAGTCTATCATCAATCTACAATAAATCTATAATCAATGAAAATATTCAAATTTCAAAATATTCGGAATCATTTATTTCAAATTCTAATATAAGTAAACCAGAAAAAACTTCATCTAATAAAGATTTCAATAAACAATCAAGTATTTATTCTAATGATCATCTTGATTCATCATCAAGTATTGATAATTTAACAATTGAATTTCGACAACGTACTCAATTAACTTATTTACTTTCATTGGATTTTGTTCAATCATCAGCTAATTTTATCTATCCAAATCTTAGAATTATTTCTTCTGGTTATTTTTTTCATCGAAATAATCATATAGAAAAAAATGTCCTATATATGTATTCAAATACATTAATTTCAAATAAAACTTTACCATTAGTTTTTCTTGGTAAATTAAATTTTTTTATTTTCTTTTTCTTAGAAAAAAAAAACTATTTAATAAATAGGAAGTGAATATTTTTTACGTAAACCAATTAATTTTGAACGTTTAAAATTTCCACTTTCAACTAATGAAAATCTTGAACCATTAATTGATTTATTTATTAATCGTCCACAGTTTATACAAGAAATTCCTGAATTAAATGATTTATCAAATTATTTATTTTTACCACAATCAATATCAGCTTTATTATTTTTTGATTCATCATTAAATCAATCTGCACGTCATTTATGTTATGAATTACGTACAAAAGAAAATCAAAATAAATTTACTATAAAAGATTTATTATATATGTCACAACGTGAAAATAATATTATTCAAATGAATGCATTAAATGATAAACGCTATCATGAATTTAAAAATCAATTAACTGATATTTATTATTATGAAAATTCTTTATTATCATTCAAACAAAAACAAATTAAATTAAATTTTTTCGAAAAAAATACAAAAACAAAATCATCTATTACTCGTTCTTCGTTACATAAATATTCACGAATAAAAACTCGTCCGACGATTGTAACTTCGATGTTATCTTGAAATAAATAATATTGATTTTCTTTTTTTTTTTTTTCAGAGGTTAAGATATTTATTTAAGAACAATAGAATCTCGTCATGATTAAGAATGTAATATTTAGTATGATTTATTTAGTGTGATAAAATGGCATGTGTTTCCTTATCTTTTCTTTTTTTCTTTCTAATCCACTTATATTATTTTATTATTAAAGGGTAAATGTTGATTTACATATTTGTTTTCTTTTTGTACATATATACATATTAATTCTTCGACTTGTCGAATTTATTTCGTTTTTGGAAAAATGATAATATCAAATATATTTGAATCAGGTGAGTGACTTCTTTAGATTAAAATCAGCTTGTCTCTATTATAAATATTGATTGAACAAACAAATTCTTCTTTATTTTTGTTATGGTTGATGAGAATAGTTATGGCATTGTATAAGAAAAAAAAAATAGAAATTGGTAGTAGCATGACATATAGTTAAAAAAAGAACATAACCTTTTTCTTATAAATGAATTTTAACATGAAAATAAATGTATACTACTGTATGTGTCGAAGAATTAAAATATAAATCGACATTGCAAATATTTTCGAAGGACTTCTTTTATTTTTTAAATGCATACAAAGTCTATATACATGATTTTGATTTAATAATAATTTAATTAATTCTTTATTTGTATGTCTCAGAGTGTAAGAATGAATAAGAAAATAGATGAAAGATAAATCGTAAACTATATATAAAGTATGTCTTAGATATTCTGAAACGATTTCAAAAATTCATCATTCTTGCATTTGACAAAAACAAATTCTTTTCAATTTTGACATATTATTGTGCTTTCTTAGTATTAAATAACTACAAAGTTTCAGGCCTATAACCTTTTGCTACATCTAATATATTGTAATAACACTAGAGATGTATAGGATAAGCTTTTTTAAAAACTCTATAGTAGAGTCCGTTGGGCTGGTCCAGACCTGAAAATTTTGGACCCGACGAACTCTACCCTATACCTTGACTGAGAAAATTTTTTTAACTTTTACCTTATCCTATGCTGCACATCTTTAAACAATACTATCATATACTATTTGATTAGTTTTCTCGACCTCTTTGGTTAATATTTATAAATCAAAATAAAACGAAACATACATAAAGTTATTCATATAAGTGCATTTAATTATTATCATGACCGATTATTAATTTTTAATGGTATTCATATTTTATCTATCATTTATTAACATAAAGACATACACAAATTTTTATCATTCTATTTTAATGTTCGTTTTCCAGTTGTTTAATATTATTTGTATTCTTGCTTTTGTAATTTTTCTTTCAATACATTCCAAATGTTTTCTATAGATTACACGTCAACTAATTTTGCAATACAACTCTTCTGATTTGATTTGATTGATAGAAACATATTCAATGATAGATTTTTGCTTATATGTCATCCGTAAAAATTATTTTCTTATAGCTTTGTAATCTAATGCATTCTGAACTATTAATCGATAAAAATTTGCTATTGTTGAAAAAATTTATTAATTAACGTTATTGAAAAATGGATAAAATAATAAGTGAGAGTGTTGTTACAATTTCTTATTCGTAGTAAAAGCTACAGAACTCAAACTTTGTAGTTGCTGAGCACTGATTAGATGTGAGTGTAGATAAGAAGAAGGCACATACTCACACCTAATCATCCTTTCACTCTTATGTCATCTCATGAAAATCTTTATCTTTAAAGTACATTTTTTTTATATAGATTCTCATCATTTAAAAATGAAATTTGTTTGAACAAGAAAAATTTCTTTCTAGTCTACTAAATTACAGATGCCGTCTTATCTGAATTCTATGATATTATTATTAAAATAAAATATATTTGATATATAATTTTAACGTTGAATTTATTCTTCGATCTATTTCTTCATATTTTAGTTTAATCATTATTGTCAATGAATGAAAAAAGTGTGAAAATTAATATTTTTTATTTTATTCTATTTCGCATTATTTTTTAGTCATTCTCCTTCATTACTTATAATAAATTTTTCATAGATTTCAAAATGTTTGATTTTTGTCCTTGTTTAATATATATATATACAGGTTGATTACGTTATTTTTAATAGTTTTGTATAGTTTGCTGTATTTATGCAATACATTGAAAAGTTCTTATTTTAACACAGTTGGATACAGGATCGGCTGCGCTATCAAGTCATATAATTTGCTTTTTACTTTCTCTAGCTCTAGCCCAAAAAATTGACGAATCTCAAACAACTATGAAGAAAAATTTTTTAGGGTTCTTGACATGATTTTTAATAGTTTTATTTTTCACATACAGATTGCTCGTGCTATGCTTAATAGTATTCTCGATAACACGTGCACATTATATATTGAACAATTTTTTTCTTTTCTGTTTATGACAGTTGTAGTCTTCTTCTTTTATTCAACTCGTTAAAGTTCATTTTAATAAATGCTCCGTAATAAAATTTCTGACAATGTCGAAGGACGTATTCTACAACTATTACACCAAAGATACGCCCAGCCTCGAATTCTGATCATTTTGAAGCTTAGTAGAATCAACCTACTGTGTCAAATGTCAAGCGAGAGATCGAGTGTCAGCGAAATTCTGAATCCAAAAATTAATTTTTTTCAAAAAAAACCATGCCAAACCACGTAGATAATGACAAAGGTCAATAAGAAAGTTGACGTTGAAGATTCATCGACTCGTTATTATATTGGCAAGGTTTTGAAACTATTTTTAACACGATACGTTGCACGTTTATTTCCAAAAACATAAAAAATAAAGGGGCTTTTTCATTAAGACTCGGCACCAAGCTATACTTTCAAAAGAACAATTGGTTTTTTGAATGAAAATAAAATTTATTATTTTAAGCAAGGGGAAAGGATGCCTAGCAGTCCTGATGGCGCACCAATGGGTCATTCAATATGAGGATATTTAGAACAACTTAATAGAACACATATTAATTCTCTTGGTGAACTTTACAAAAAGCTTCTGCATGAGTGGAGAAAAATGAGTCAAACGTATATCAATAAAGTATTAGCTTCCTGGTCAAAGAGAGTTTTAATGATATGTAAGGCTCGAAGTTCTCATATTGAACGTCGTTTATAACTGCACTCTTTTTGTGTTTATATATGTGAAAAATAAAACTATTAAAAATCATGTCAAGAACCCTAAAAAATTTTTCTTCATAGTTGTTTGAGATTCGTCAATTTTTTGGACTAGAGCTAGAGAAAGTAAAAAGCAAATTATATGATTTGATAGCGCAGCCGATACTCTATCCAACTGTGTTAAAATAAGAACTTTTCAATGTATTGCATAAATACAGCAAACTATACAAAACTATTAAAAATAACGTAATCAACCTGTATATATTCTTTAGTGAAGAAAGATGAAATTTATTATACTTTGTCCTATGATAAAAATAAAATGAAATTCATAATATAATATTCCTTTGAGATCTTCGATAAGACTCTGTTGACATACTGACATATAGAGTTTGTTGTTTTATTTTTGTTATTTCGTTGCATTTGTGAGAAGACCATGGCGATATCAAGTGAGAATGATTCTTTTGTTATATATAATCATAATAATTTAATTTAATTTTTTAGGGAGAAAAGTTTGTTGTTCTTTTCTGTCCGATGTATTTCTCACTTATTCAACGGTCAAAGTGGTTCAAGTACCAAATACACTTATTGCAATTGTTTATCGTTTAATTCAATTAATTATTTTTGCTTATATAGCACTGTAAAGAAGAAAAAAACAAATTTTGTTTTGAAAAAAGAAAACAAAGTTGAATATGAAATTTTTTATTTTTTAGTTATATTGTTTGGCTTAAACAAGGATATCAACAATTTCAAGAACCACGTGGAACAAGTATAATTAAAGTAAAAGGAATTGCTAAAGTAGCAGGCAATGAAACAATACGATTCGTGCGTATGTTAAAAAAAAGATAACGAATTTGTATAAAAAAATAAAAAAATAAATTTTTGATAATTAAGACGCAGATCAAACACATTTATGGGATACAGCTGAATATCAAATGCCTCCACTTGTATGTTGAATCAATTATGTGTGCATATTAATATAAATTTTATACTAGGAAAATAATGCATTTTTTATTACTACACGGCAAATAGTTACTTATGATCAAACAGAAGGCGATTGTCCTAGTGTATATAGAAGAAAAGATTTTATTATAGAAAATCTTATCTTTTTTTTTGTTGTACATAGGCACTAGAAGATAAATTATTTTGTAATTCATCAGAATCAGATGTATGTCCAGCAGGTCAACCAACACCAAATACATTTGGTGAGTAGATTTTATTTGTTGATGTAATGTTATTAATATGAGACATATCCAGGTTATTTTACGGGAAATTGTGTACCAACTTTTGAAAATGCTTCTATAAATGTTTGTGAAATACATGCTTGGTGTCCAGAAGAACTTTCACAATCAACGTAAAGAAGAAACTTTTTTTTTTTCTAATAAAATTTTCTAAAATTTAGTTTTTTATTTATTTAAGTGAATTTATAATGAACAAGGATGATATGGAAAATTTTACAATTTATTTAAAAACAATGGTGACATTTACACTATTCAATATCAATTTGTTTGTTTTGATTATAAGTTTAATTAATAAAATTCATATTGATCTTTTGTTTTTTTTTTCTAGGAGAAATGTTCGTGATGCAACTAATTTTACATGTCGATATCATAAAGATAACGATCCACATTGTCCTATTCTTCGTATTGGTGATATTCTTGATAGTCTTAATACAAATAAATCAGCTCTTCTACGTGAAGTAAATCATATTTAATAAAACTTTATATTCAAACAAAAAAAATCCTATTTAATATATATTATGATATAGGGTGGTTTAATTGAAATTCGTCAAGATTGGACATGTAATTTTGATTTTCATAAAGATTATTGTTTTCCAAAACTTGAATTTAATGTATTACAAAGTGGTGATGATAAACTATCTCCTGGTATTAATTATCGGTAGGATTAGAAAAATTAAAATTTCAAAAAAAGAAAAAAAACAAATATTTTCATTTGTTTTTTTGTACAGATCAGCTCAAAAATATCGTATAAATGGTACAGAATATCGAACATTATCAAAAATTTATGGTTTACGTTTTATTGTTGCTATATCAGGAAAAGGTGGAAAATTTGATATAGTTAATTTATTTGTTGCTATTGGTATATCAAAATTAATTTTTATATTTATTTAAATATGAAGATTCATTTTTTTTTAAATTTATAATAGGTTCTGGTATTGGTTTTATGGTTATAGCTGATATTGTATGTGATGCAATATTTATGTATATTCATAAATATCGAGAACGATATCGTCAAGGAAAAATTAATGTATGCGTAATATCTTCGGACGAAGAGAATTCAGATGGAAATTTAGTATGTTAACAGGCTTGTTAGATAATGAATATAATAATCATTAATGGGATGTTTTTTTTATTTTTTAGACATCAATATTGGCTATGCAAAAAGAATAAAAACTTCCAATAACAGCTGATAATATATTTCAATATTTTTTTTCTATTAATTATTTTTATGAAATAAAATAAAATGAATTTTCACAAAAAAAAGAAAATAATAATCATTTGATAATACATTTATTTATAAGGAATACTCACGCTTATCTACGTTTTCGAGTATTGTATTGATAATCCTTTTCGTATATACAAAATAATAAAAAAAAATAGAATTTTTAATCAATATGAAGATAGTTTTCTTTTTATATACAAAATAATTTCAAGAAAAAAAAACAAAAAATTGGTTCTGTATTTCGTTTTTGTTTTGTTATCGTCTACTAATCAAGCGTAAATATGTTGAATCAAATGCATTTTGATTATGTTTTGATGATAAATTACTTGTTGATAGATTATTAAGAGCTGTACGTAATGCATCAACATCAATGATTAATACAGATGATACATCAAGATTATTATTATTATTATCACATTGATGATGATGATGACGACGACGATTCCGTACTTCTGGTTGTTTGAAATTAATCTCATTTGTTGAATTTTTTGTATGTGCTAAACGAAGATCAATTAATGTTTGGACAACATCTTCAATACATATTCCAGTTTCCATACTAAACAAAGAAATTTTATTATTTCCCTTAGTTTTTTAACAAAATCAATAAACCTGAGTTCTGTAACAGTAACATGTATTTGTAAACGGTGATATTCGTCAAGTTTTGATAAAATTGTTGAATGCCAATAACTTTTATATGTCATTTGACCAAGTGCTGATAATGGTTTTTCTGGTGAACCTGTTTTCTTTTCTAATTTTGTTAATTCATAACCTAAAATCTTATTTAATAATATATCTTTCGAAGATAAGAAAAAAACTATTCTCACTTAATGCAATTAAAAATCGACCAAAACCTTGCCGTTGACGATGTGGTAATACCTAATAACATAAATTTAATCAATAGAATAAAATGTTGTATTGTTTTGCTTTACCATTAAACATGCCAAATTATAAAATTCATCACTAAGTTTTTCCTAGACAAAATTCATAAAGAAAAAAAATCCATTTATAAATAAAATTAAATTGATGATGTTTACTTTTGAAAAATATCCAATTATATGTTGAACATTTTTTATTCGTTTATCAGATTCAACAAGAACATAAAAAAGAAATGGATTAACATCAAAATAAATTGTTTTTCGTTCAAGAAATAATTTCGCTAATAAACAAAGACATTGACAATAAAGCTTAAAATATTAAAAAAACAATAGACTATAATAAAATATATGAATTCTATTTGAATCTACCTGTGAAGTAGTTCCATCAACTTCATATACAGATAGACCATCAGGATGTTCATAAATTTTACGACCGGGTGGATACCGTCGATTACATTCATTCTAAAATTAAATATTTAATTTTAGAAATTTTCTATTGACAAGTTCAAGAACGAATATAGATTTAACATATTTCTAGTTAGGAATACTAGATTAGCATTAATATTAGAATAATGCTAATTCTTTAGGCATTAGTATTAAATTTAATCCTAATGCTTTGATATTTTATTTGCATTAGAATTAATTAATGTCAATATGTTAGCATTAATTAATACTAATACAACATGCTTAAATTCCTTATTGACTTATTATTATCTTCTAGAAGATTCTAAACAATTTTATTTTTACCATATGTTGTCGATATTTTCGATTATTAAGAAAATATCGTAAACAATATTCACAAATATATAATTTTTCAATGCTACGATCTTTTTCATTTGAACCATCTTCCACATTAATATATGGTGAATCAAACCAACAATCAATATCAACTTGACCTAATCGAATCGATGTAATATGTTTTATATTATTTGAAACCTATTAAAATAATCAAATACAATATTCAAACAAAAACTAAAAAAAAGAAAACAACAAACAAAATCGTACATCAAGTTGTTCATCATCACTCATTAAATCATCATCAGCCATTATGGAAGCAATCTAAAACATATTAATAACATTTTCTATTCGTCCCCTGATAAGCAAAAAAAAAAACGAAACAAAATATTATTATACATAATAATCGGTTTACAACAATATTCGGTAAAATAGCACCCTTTGATTAATTTTTGATAGAAGAGAAAAAAAAAAGATGTTTTGTGTTATCACAAAAGAAAAGTTCGTTGTAAAAACAAAAAAAAAAGAAATTCATAAATGAGATTGTACAACAAAAAAAAAAACAATCAAGAAAATTTAAAATTCATCTTTGCTTGTTTTTGTATCTCGTTGTTCAACTTGTAATGTCGGTATAGAATTCATTGTAGAATATTTCATTCGTTTTGCAGAACGATAAGCTGGATGTTCTTTAACATATTTAACCATTTTACGTACAATACGTGCAAATTCATATTTATCAAATGCATAATTTGTAAATTTTTTATGTGGTGTTCCTAATGTTGGATGTTTTCCTTCATCTTGTGGATAAACTTTAGCATCATTTTCCCATGTAAAATATTTAACACCACGAAGACGAGCTAAATCTAAATAACAATCTCGATCTTCACAATTATGTATTTCAAAGATAGTTGCCCAATCTGGTAAGAAAAGTAAATGAGTTAAACCAGCACCATGCATTCCTAAGAAGAAAATATAACAATATATATATTTCAAATATTGACATTTAAAAGAAAAAAAAACAAACAGCTGGTTATGAATTTGATTTTTGATTAAAATTATTCATTCAAAATCAAACAATCGATTAAGCACAAAGTTTAAAAAACAATGTTGTCTAGAAAATTAGATGAAACTACTCTATGAGCAATATGTCTGATAGTTGATATGCATAATACATTCAGAGAATATTTATCTTGATAGAATCGCTGATGAAAAAATTCTTGTCAACTCTCATTATGTCAGCTCTATTGAAACGAGAGAAAGTCTTAGAAAAAAAGATTCGTGTCCATGAGTCTTTCTTCATAAATTCTAGTTATTTTACTGAGATTTTCGATAAAATCTCGTGATTACATTTAGATCACAATCAAGTGCACTTTCGAGTTTAGTTTTTTTCATTCAGTATGAGAACTGAATGGTGGCGCTCTTCCGAAAATCGAATTAGTTTTCCTCGAATTTATAGCTATTGTAGCACGTACTATGTGTCTATGCTCCCCAAAACAGCTGTTCACCCTTCCGAAGTTAAAGTCTGGATAAAACACTGTGCAGAATCAATTTTTTTTGGTCTGGGTAACTCCATTTCTAGTGTTCTCGGTAAGTCTTATTTGGTTTCAATCTAAGGAAATCTATTCCAGAATTTATTCGTATCCCATTTAAAAAAATTCTTGAACACTTGGTTTTTTTTATTTATTTAGTTGACGATTAGGATAAGATAATTTGTTTAAAAACTACAGAATATTTAACTATAATCTTCAGCTCTAGTTGCAAGAGTGTTTTTACTCTTATTCCTAGTTCCGCACAACTCTCGGTAAGGCTCATCTCAATAATGAATTGTTATTTAATAAAGTTTTCGTGTTTAGTTCTTGCAAAAATATTAAATTATTTTGTAATTTATCATCTCCGATTAGTATATTCATTGTAAATCACAAATATATATATATACTCAACAGTTGATAGGATCTTTTTTTCTTTCTTTCAAGAAGTATCTAAAATAAAATATATTCATATACTAATGATTATTAATTTTTTAAAAATATTTTTGTATCCATAAAAAAAAAAAAGAAACATACCCATGAAAATATCTGTATTATGTGTAATATTAAGCTGTTCAATAAATGGTATATTAATATTATAATCTACAACATTAATTAAATAATCATTATTTTCATTCATTGAAATATTTCTTAAATGTTGAATAATTTCATTAGCATTTAAAATCTGTCGAAATTGTGTTGTACGATTCAATAATGTTATTCGAATTTGATTTGATTTTAATGGACCTAATTGTGGTATACGAAGACGATGAATAATATATTGTTGAAATGAACGAAATAAACTTGTTTGTGTACAACCCGGTATAAGTGGCATATTATAATAAAAACCTTTTGTTTTTTTAAAACAAAAATAATTTAAAATAAAATAAAAAAAACATAAAATGTATCAAAAGCAAAACATGAGTAAAAATGTTAACACTCTAATATTTTTACATAGTCGGATAAAGCTCGTGGAGTTGATCACGAATAACACCGTCACAATTTTTTTTTTAAGGATCTTCTTTCATATTTCGAAGATTGCAGCTCGACGAACTCTATTCAACTATGTAAAAATATTCGGAATATCAAAATTTTTTTCTCATGTTTTGCTTTTTAAATGCATACGTATTTAATTTCATCTTACCATAAAACATTCGAGCAAGAAATGAAAAAATAACATTTTGAAAACATATACGTTTTCCTTCAAATTCTTTAATATGTATAAGACGATTTGATGTAAATGCATTCCATGTATGAGAAAAAAAACTCCAATAATCATTTTTACTTGTATCCCATAAAATAATTTGTATATCTTTTGTAAATGTATTATTCATATGTTGTGTTATATATAAATTAATAAAATCACAAAAATGATGATACATATTATATCCACTATCAAGTTTAATAAATATTGTTGGTTTAGTTATATATAAATCACAATTAAATAAATTTGTATCATTAATTTCAATAAAAACTTGTAATTCAGAAAACCAACTTTGTAATGGACTTTTATGATCACCATTTTTAATTAAATCATTACGATTTAATTTACAATTACCACCAATATCACCATATTTAAGTATATCTTCACGATAACGATCATGATGTTTTGATGTTTCAATATGTCGAAAATCGATATAAATATTTTTAGCACGACAAAAACGTAAATGATCAACACATTCAAGTGATGATGAACAAAATTCTCTTAATTCATTACGTTTTTCTGCAATATAACCAAAATCAGCTGTTCGCCAAAATTCATTGATTTGTTTTTCTTTCGTTGTTGTCCAACCTCGACTATCACCAGAACATTGAATAAGCGATGCATTATTTTTACAATTTGGTTCATAACCCCAACAAGCTATATCAGATGATGGAAGATTTTTTGCTTGTTCATAATATGGACATTTATCTTTATCCATAAGACATTGATTATGTATAGAAGGATTATTTGTAAAGAAATAAATTGCATGTTCAATTGGAATATCAAGTTCTGACCAATTATAAGTATCACCAAAAACAAAGAAAAGGAATGATAAAAAAAAGATGATTAACATCTAGAAACGACGAAGCAGAGAAAGACAAATCATCTTGAAACTATTCTATTTTCTAAATAAAAAAAAACAGAGTCCTATTCTAATTTTTCTGTTGATGGTGAAGTTCGTCGTAATGCTCGATCATAGAAAAGAAAACGTTGCGGTTGACTACTACCTTTAAATTCAAGTTTGTCTACATGCCAACTAGAAAAGAAAAGAAAACAAAGAATATCAATTTATTTCAATAAAATATTCGATCATATTATTGCAATAATCATAGAAAGCAAATACTTTTCGATATATATATTCACTGTGAATAGTATCAAAGAAAGTTAATCGATTTTTAATAATCATTTAAAGAGTCATTGTATTTCGATACTATGAAAAAAAAAAGTATTTGCTTTATACTTAAAGATTATTGAATGACGATCTTTTTTTTTGTGAATACAGTAAAACCTTTTTAATGAGGGACTGACTAAAAGTGCTCACTTTGCGAAGGTTTTTTAGTTGCAATGACTTTTCGGCTAGACAAGGTGATGGTTTTTTTTGTTCTTTTCAATAATTAATTAATTCAACTTGTTTTAATCATAGGTAATCAACTCGTCTTGATTTGATGTTACTAGCTGTTAAGACTAGTACAACAAGATATTACTATTACTGTTGTCTAATATTTTTCTTTTTCTATCTACAGTTAATTCATCCTTCTTTTCGTATGTGTCTCATGATCGTTTGTTATAATGCAATAGACATATGATCATTTTTTTGTCTCGTTCTGGATGTTAGAGATAGAACATATATACATAGGTTATTATTGTTTATCGGACTAGAAATAAGCGCTCACAAAGGAACCTTTCAAAGTACCGAATCGCTTGAGTCGAGACTATGCGCATTATGTGGGTTCTGAATATCCTGAAAAGAATTCTGGTTAATAGCTTATTACTACCGAGATACTGTAGCAGAATGTCGTGATTCTCTTCACGAAAACTGAGTTTCGAATTTCGATTTGCAACTTTGCATAGAGACGCCTTAATGAAAATAGTTTAAATCGTGTTTTTCCCACTGCTCATATACAATAGCGGCAAATCCTGATCTTCTTATTTCAAAATAGATACAATCAAAAATTCTGAAACTCTTAAAATAAGCAATTCTTGTTAAGATCTATCTCTATATAAAGTTTTCCTGAGAGGATCACGGCATTCTGCTACAGTATCTCGGTAGTAATAAGCTATTATCTCGAACTCTTTTTAGGGTATTCATAACTCATTGGAATCTACACGATGCAAATAGTTCCGAATCAAAACAACAATTTGACACTTAGAAACGTTCTCTCGTCGTATTAAGAAGGTGCTCATGTTTGAAAGGTTCATTCCTAGGATAATTCACGCTTCAGTAGACTATAGTCCGATTAATATAAGGAGGTTTTACTGTATTTGAATTGTTAATGTAAAATAAAATGACTTACTCATCAGCTACTGAATCTCTTGTAGCATAACAATAAATAATTCCGGCACGTTCAGCACCTCGAACAGGTATTTCAACCTAAATAATATCATTTTTGCATAAAAAAAAGAGAAAATTTCTTTTTCTTGTCCGGTCTTTTTGGTTTTTTATTTAACATAAGAAAAAAAACAATAAGAGTATTTCACGTATTGGCGCTATTCGAAGACGGTTGTCGTCGATGTTTCAAACGTTCTTTACTCTTTGTTACTGCCGGTTCATATTCAATTTCAAGTGAACGTTTCTTTGATGATGGAATTGATTTAATTAATTCTTCTTCATCACTCATATCATCACCCATATCTTCCATATCTTCAGCATCACTTTCATCAAAATCTTCAACATATTCAATTTCTTCTTCACTTTCTTGTTCTTTTTCTTTTTCTTCTTCATCTTCATCACTTTCAACTTCTTCATCTTCTTCATCCACTATAATAAACAAAAATAAAAAAAAACAAGTCAAATAGAATACAAAAATAAAATAAAATAAAATCTATTCTTACTTGAAATTGCATTAACAGGAAATGTATATGTATCTCCATAAGTTCCTTTTTTTAATCTTTCAAGCAATTCATTTTCAATAGCTCGATCAATATTTGCAGCAACAAATGCTTTTTCTTCATGACGACGTTCACGTCTTTCAGCTTTCTTTTTTATTGGTACTAATTCTTGTTTAGCAGTTTTTTTTAACATTAAACGACGTGTACGAATAATATATTGTGTTAATTTTGTTAAACGTTGTTTACATTTATGTCTTATAAAACGTGGCCAATAAATCAAATGTTCATTAATTTGTTTTAATGCACGAATATAATTTTCATGTAATTTAATTTTTTCCCATTGTTTTTTTTGGATAATGTGAACGTTCAACAACTTTCATATAAAGATATAAAATACCTTTTTCTTCACGTACAGTTGCATATTGTGAATTAGCTAATGGACATGAACGACGATCACATAAACCAGTTAAATTATATTCATTTGAACAGAATATTTGTGTTTTTGATTTTTGTTGTTTATATGAACAAAATTGTCCATTAAGAACAGACCAGATAACATCATCATGTTGCATTTTATTTTTAAAGAGATTTTAGATATTTTATCTAGAATTTAGGAATGACTCTGTTCTTCGAACTTTTTATTGAGTCTTATCTATTGATTTATATGAATATTTATTTAATAATACGAAAAAGAAAATAAAAAGAAAAAAAACTAATTTCAATAATAAACTTACTTGTGCTCCAAGAGGACCAAGAATATTGAATTTACTTGTTGTATCAATTTGAAGTGGTTGAATTGGTTCAATAAGTTTTTCAGTTATTGGTTTATAACCAGATGTTAATTCGAGTGCTTCTTTATAAAATGATTGTTCGAGAAAAAGACCTTAAAATAGAAAAATTCAATATAAAAAAAAACAAAACAAAAAAGATAATAAATACTTCGAGCTTTTTGTCGTGCACGAATATGAGCATAATAGACAGCACTTGAACCAGCAAGACCAATAACTGATGCAACAAATACAAGTGGATGACCCCAACGAGATTGTTTTACGTTTGGTAAAGAAATTTTCGTATTTGAAGACATCTAAAACCGAACAATAAATTAAATCATCATTCATATAGATGTCGATTAAGTTATATTTGGAAGTATTGATAATAGCTTGTGTTTAGTAATATCATTAAAATATTTTAATCGAGATTATTCTTCGATAGATTGAGACGACAGCGCTACATATTCTTATAGAATCTTATTGGACAGAAATGTTCTTTAGACTTCACACATCATACACTCCAACTTTTCCTACGTGATAACTAACGCCATCTTTCGTATATCAATTTTTTTTTGGATAAATATGAATTAGATATTCTAGTAGACTCTCATTTAGGAATGAACTTCGTTCAACGACTTGTAAAACAATCAGAGATGTTGATCGTGGTTTAAAAAAAAACTGTCGCACGGCGATGAGGAATAAAAAAGAATTGACACTACCACGATGGTATTTAAAAAGTCTTTAGAATTTCATTGCTATGACTGTATTGAACTATATCTATTGTTCTAAATCCATGATATTCTACAAATCTCAAAGTGTTAGATTTATGATTGCGAAAATTCTGTGCAATTTATACATTTTTGACATGTCTTTCAGAGAAAAAGCTGTTGCCATAGTGGTGTATTAGGATGGGCTCACGAGAAAATCTTCTCGGATGTCGAATCACTTTTTCGACTGAGACAATGTTCATTTGGTGAGTGCTAGAGAGTAATAGAGAAGTCTTGAACGATTTGCTTTTCTAGTTCTTCATTCTCGAGATATCAACAAACAGCTGTAATCCTCTTAGATCACATGAAAAATCAACTTTCAAATTTCGACATTAAACTTTACATGAAGAAAGTTTTTAATAAGATTATTTGATCGAGAAAATTTTAGTTTTTCTCGTATCTTCTTTCTGGAGATGTAAATATATGAACAAAATTTGCTTTTATACATGAGAGAATTTCCACTATCGAATATCTCAAAAATAGGCGATATTAGAAATCGTATGAAGTTTGAAGTCGAAACTCGCTCATATAATCTGAGGAGAACCACAGATTTTTATTGAAAAATCCACTAAAATTTCGATATCTCACACATGAAGGCCTGGAAAACTAAACCATTCTAAAATTTTCTATCATTAATTAGTGCTCATCAAATAAACATTGTCTCAGTCGAAAAGTGATTCGATACTTGGAGAACTTTCTTCGTTGATCCACCATGAACTAAAATACTGGTGCTGCCATGGCGGACATCTTCGAAAATGGTATAAATTCGAAGTATAATTCCTTTCGCAATATACTATTCAACAGTTATAATTATATTTATAATGCAGATTTGAGAACAATCATACAATTTGTAAATGTTTTTTCTTTTCATATAATATGATCTATTTCGTCAGTTATACGAACATCATTGGTATTATAATATTGAAAATAAGGGTCTGAAATTTGCTCTATCATTTTATATACATAGACACTTGTGTTCATAGAAGTTTTTGAAGTTTATATTTCGATTCAATATTTGCTTAGTCTTAAATTCAATTCGTACAAATGATAAGTAGAAATGAACTCCTCTTAACTTCTAAGTTTCTATTAATTATCAATGGTAGTCGAGTATTTGTTTTCATTTTCTAAATTTTACATAATTTCCCTTCATCAACTATCTTTCATGTCATATGATTTCTTTGAATTTGTCTTTTTTTGTTTAAATTAAATGTATAAATTCTATAGAAAGTTCATGAGCAAAGAAGTGCTACAGAGATTATTATTATTATTATTATTATCCTGCACCATACTCATCATCAAACTGATGAGTTGAATTGAGGACACTTTTTAAATTTATTAGTACAAGAAAGAAAAAGTATTTCTTTATTTGATTACAACTTGAGTTTGTTGTTTTTTACAATCTGTTATTTTAGTCAAATCGATCATTCTATATTTTTCTTTTTTGTTTATTTATTTAACTTGTTCGTACATGTCTATGTTGTCGTGTTGTTCGAATTGGAGGAAAATATATTGGATCACGATGAATCGATGAATATAATTCATCAATTCTTGTTCTTAATGGTGATGGTTCAAAAATATATTTTTTTAAAATATCAAGATATTTTATATGACTACGACATCTAATCAAAACAAAAAACAAAAGAAATCGAACTTTAATTTCATCAGTAGAAAACAAAAAAAAAAGGAAACCAACATACTGTTTTAATAATCTTCGTTGTCCTTCAGGTGAATCTTGAACAAGACAATCAATTGCTACAGCTGCATTACCAGATAAAAGAATATGCGAACTATTTAATAATGCAATAAGATGTTCAAGACCATCACTTGCAATAATTGCTTCACAAACACCTATTTGATCAAAAAGAAAAACAAAATCTCTATATAAAAGAAAATAATAAAAAAACATATTTTCACTTGTTAAAGAAGAAATAAAATTAAAAAGTAAAAAACATGCAATAGTTGATTATTATTCATTCGTCATGCAATTATATTAATCATATGTATATATATGATGTTTTTTTTTCAACCTGAATGTTTATGCATTCCAAAACCTAAAAAAATTCAATAGATTATTTATTTTTTTTTTATTTAATTTTATTATTTATTAACCTGTTGGTATACGTGCTAATCGTCCAATAATATCTGTTGGTAAAATTTTTTCTTCATCATCAATATAAGGATCAGCAATAATTCGAAATAAAGTTATTAATGTTTGACTAATCCATTCTGAAGCAATTATATCAGGAAAAAGATGAATGAAAATAATCATCTAAAATACACATAATTATTTTCTTATTAGAAAAATAAAAAAAAATTAATAGTATAATTTACTTGAAATGCTGCATTAGAACGAACAGAAATATTATTGGATGCTAATAAAAGTCGAAAATGTTCATGATTAAATGTCATATTTTCTACACAATAGTTATAATAATTAACATCATTACAAATGAAAGTCACCAATCTAAATAAAAATATTTATTGTTTTTTTTTTTTCCTATCATTGAATTTTTAATTATTGTATCTATACCCAAGACCAGCTCTAATTTGAACTTCTTCATCAGTAGAATTAAGTAAGAATGAAATACGTTTAAATAATTGTTGAATAACTGGTTTTGTTAATGTTTCTTTATTTTCTTTATGATCTATAAAATGAAATTTATTCTAAAAATATTATTTAATTCAAAAATAAAAATAAATTTAAACATACCAAAAATTGCGTAAGCAACAGTTCCTATTGCTTTAGCTTGAACAATTTTATCTTTATTTGTTCGACGAATTAATACTAAAAGTTGATTAAGTCCAATAGCTTTTTGAAATATTGTTTGATTTGTTCGACATGGACGATATGTTGATAAAAGACATAATTGTTGAATACATTGTAAACATTTAAGAAGTAATTTTTGTTCATGATCAACTGATAATAATCGAACCATTGGTGGTATACAATGTCGACGTCCAAATTTTAGAGGAATATTTTCATTTTCTGTTGGTACTCGTCGAAGAAGTTCACTAATTGCATCAAGTACAATATACAATTGATCACTTGTTTTTATACTTAAAGCTTCCACTAAAGTAGATACTCCAATAGAATCTTAAAGAGAAAAATAAAACCAACTTTCATTTATTTTTCAATTAAATTATCTTACAAGCCATTGTTTGTCTTCGATTAGGTTCACGTCCTGTCAATGACCAAAGTGTACATATAATAGAAATACGAAATTTTGGTAATGTTGCTTTATTTAATAATGTAAGAAGTTGTTCAGCACCACCTTGTTGTAAAATTGTATATTGAGAACTAGTATTCTGTATAATAATCATCTAAAAAACGAAGACATTAGTTTTTGTTATTATATTTTATAAAAAAAAATAAAAATAAAAATTTACTTGAAGTGTATCAACACTTGAACGTTGTACATCTTTATATGTTGAATTAAGTGCACTTAATAAATGTGCAATCAATAAATGATTATCGGCACATATTTGTTGTTGTTCTTCATTTTCAAAGCATAAATTTCGTATAAAACGAAGAATTGATATTGTTAAAACACGATCAAATCTTTCAAGTAAATCAATAGCTTGTTCAAGAATTGTTCGTTTTGTTGATGATGAATTTTGTATTAATGTTTGATATGCATTTTTATAATGTCCAATTTTACCAAGAATATCAAAATAAAGACATACTTGTTTTATAGGTATATTCATTGTATCTTTATCTAATAATATTTGTAATTCACCAATAAGATTTTGATTAACAAATGCTTGAATACAACGTATATCATCACATAATTGACATACAATATGAGAAAAAAGTAATAAAATAATATAATTTGTTTTATGCATTTTAATAAATGCACGTGCACCTTCTTCATTTTGACAAAATATTGTTCGAAAATTTGGATCAATATACATAAGATTATAAAAAATAATTAAACAACTTATTAATAATTGTTCATTAGGAATATTAATATTATTAACTGTTTGTATAAGAACTTGAATAGTTTTTTCAATAAGACGTAAATTTGATATATATGGCCATACTGTATTAATATATTGAGGTGATGTTAATTGTTCAAGTAAATGACCTGCAGCTGATGATTCCTCATACGTTTTAGATAAAAACATAGTTATCAATGTATTCCATAAATCGAGTTCATTTGCATATGATGCTTGTGCAAAATATAGAAATAAATCAGCATTTTGTTTTAAAACAGCTATTGAAGCTATAGAACGATTATCACCATCACGACATGTTACTTTAGCTCCATATTTTATTAAACATTCAATAGTACGACGTGCATTACCAACTGTTGCAGCTAATAATGGTGTTAAACGATAATAATCATATGTTATTGCTTCAACCATCTCTTGAATACGTTCTTGATGAAGAAGATTGATTCGTTCTTTTTCTTCTTCTGTTCTATTTTCATCATTTTCATTATTTCTATGTCCACCTCTTGAACCTACATTAGCTAATATTCGTTCAACAACAGTATCATAATCACGAAAAGCAGCTTCATGAATAGGTAAACGACCTTCACCATTATATTCACTCGCCATAACTACATTTAAAAATATAAACAAAAAAATAAACTTAATATCCTTAAAAAATAATTCTATAAATATTCGTTATATCCGGTCGTTTTTTTTTGCCAATTGATATTCATTCTCTTCTTCGTCTTTTTTATTTATTACTTCCGTCTATATCAAATAGAAAAAAAAAATCTAAAATAGGAGTGAAAACTTTTCCTGTCTCCTTATTGTGTCAATAGTTGTTTTGACAACATCATACTTTTCTTTTTTTACCATGTAAAAAAACCAATTAAATCAGTCAGGTATGAATTAATTTAATAAAAGTGTTAAACTTTCTGTAGACTCGTTATAGATAAGTTTGAAATCTTTTCTCTTTTTCTTTTTTTTTCTAAATTTCTTACAAAAAATATGTACTTACAAACAAACGAGAATAGAATACTTTCTTGACAAGAGAAAAAAAAATTATGTTTGTCGTCGTTTGATTATTTTTTTTTAGTTACACAAGAAAGAATTTCTCAATTGAAAATGCAATAATATTTTTGAGTACTGTTCTGTTCTTGTTGAAATATTTTTTATTTATTCGTACGATATAACATTCTGATTACTCGATGAATGTATTGCACATACTACCAACAAATTTTTTTTTTATTTTCGAAAAAGAATAAAAATCAACGATCTTCAAAAAAAAAAATTTTGTTCAGAAAAAGAAATTAATTTTTGCTTTGATTTAAAAAAGAATAAAATGATTTAAACAGAGAAAACCGAAGATTTTGTTTTTTAATTTACTGATTTCATAGTAAATGATACATAGAAGTTTGTTAAATGAATGAAATTATAATCATTTTCGTCGATTTCATTTTCTTTTTTCCATCTTGTTTTTAACCACTTGAACAGACACAACGTTTCTTCTCTTTAACAACAATAACAACAACAAAAAACGAAAAGTGAAATCCATTAGCAATTTGTTAGATGTTGTATTGAGAGCATGGGTGTGAAATAAAACAATATATTTAAAATGCTTCGATCAAATGTTATTTTGAACAAGTAAAAAAAAAAGTGTGAGCGAAGTCGGAACAATGACAACATTACATAGGTTAATTTATATTAATAGAATATTTTATTTTGAATTATCAATCGTTGTTTTTTTTTTCTTTTAATAATTAATAGTGCACGAAAATCAGCAGCTTCACATAATGATACAACAAATGATGATGCCAATAAAGCATTACGTGTCTATGATGATAATGGATATTTACCTATACATCGAGCAGCTTTTCATGGACATGAAGCAACAATAAAAAATATTTTAGATGATGCGCAACAAAGAAATGAACTTGTAGAGCAGCTTGAAGCTAAAACAGAAAGAACAGAATTCACGCCATTACTCTTAGCAGTTGCTGTAGGACGATTAGAAATTATTGCAAGTTTACTTAAATATCCTGTCAATTTTAATGCAGTTGATGCAAATGGAAACGGTAATTAAATAAAAAGAAATAAAAATTGAAACATAATTGATAAATATTAATCTCTCTCTCTCAAAAAAAATTCATTGTTAGATTAAATTAAGCTTAGTAAAGAATTTAATAGAGAAATAATTTCGATTTTTATTATTCCTAATTTCTATATAGATATTTGTACGGATAAAATTGAGCGAAGATTTGATGATCAATTCCAAATTTAAGAATTAATTATCATAATTATTGATTTATCTTTTCATCATGACTAGTTTTCTAATCTGATGACTATAGTGACTTTTAGAAAACAATGAGAAAAACATTGACAATTGTTTTCTAATAGCAGTATTTGTTTTAATGTTCTAAATATCATTATTTTGACTCGTATTATTAATTGATATAATCGAATACTTTTGAATGAAACTATATTGTTAATTAAATCCATTCAAAGAATATGAAATTTGAAATAACAAAGATCGATTCTTACACTTCGAAGTAATATTCTTTTTTTACACATCGAAAATTTTATCAAAAGAAAATATTTCACTACTATTAATGAATTTTATAATATGTAAAATGAGTTACAGAAATCAAAATTATTCTATTATTCTTTTTTTTCTTCGAAAAAAGCTCATTTGACTCTGTTTATGATTTGTTGATCTATCATAACAACAAAAGTTCATTTATTGAAATAACGATCGTCAAAACTTATTATTATCAAACGAAGAGAAAAAAAAAGGCTTTTGCATTATTGACATTTCATAAATAATGATTGACAGAAACAAGTATTTTTATTTTAATTAGGTATGGCTGCCATAGCTGCTCTGTCACAAAATGAACGTACACTTCGTTATATTATTGATTTACCTTTCCCAAATAATTCATATAATGTTTGGAAGCCATTATTTAAATTATTTATTTCATTAAATGATGATGAAAGTATTGTATGTGGTCGTGCACTTGAATTATTAACTCGTCGAGAACCAAACAGTCATCGAAATTGTCCATATTGGCCAGCTATGGTTGATAATGGTCTTATTCCAACATTAATTCATATATTTACAGAATCAAAAAATGATGATGTACTTATAAGTGCATGTCTTTTATTATTAAATAGTGCTATTGAATATCCACGTATTAAAACAGAATTAATAACAATTAAAAATGCATTTAGTCCTATGTTAAAACATACACGTTCAACAAATGATCAAATTGTTACATTATTAGGTCGTGTATTAGCATGTTTAAGTGAAAATAAATCTTTAATTGAACCAATGGTTGATCAAGGTCTTATTGAATCATTAATGATACTTATTGATAAACAACGTACACCACATATAATAGCATCATATTTTGAATGTTTAGCTAATATTGTTTCATATTCATCTGAATATCAATTAAAATTAGCTAATTCACAAGAATTTCTTTCATTACTTATAAATCATTATTTAGAAGAATTTGATTTACGTTTATCATTATCTGTTATGCGTTTTATACGTCAATTAGCATTTAAAAATGAACAAATACAAAATTTATTAGCAAAAAATGGTGCATGTGAACATATACTTGGTGCTTTATCAGCATCATCAAAAGATTTACAACAAGTTGCTATTGAAGCTATACAAGCTGTAAGTGATAAAAATATTCTTGTACAACGTATTATGTTACGTGAAAATGCACTTGAACAATTATTAAGTTTATTAGATAAAACAAATCTATCTAGTTTACAAATAGCTATTGTTTGTACATTATGGACATTATGTGGTAATAGTTCATCATGTAAACGTGAAGTTGCAACACGTATTGGTGTTAAAAAATTAATTAGTTTTTATAGTATTAAATCTGAAGAACATTTATTAGCTATAACTGATGCACTTGGAGAATTAGCTAAACGAACAGCAAGTATTAAAATGAATATACAAGAAGAAATAAATCGTGCACAAGGAATACAATATCTTATAAGATTACTAAAATCGGATAATGAAATGCTTGTTTTAAGTGTTTTAAGAACATTACAATTACTTGCATGTGCACCTGGTTTTGTTTCAAATCGACGAAATCAAGAAACTATTGTTAAAAATGATGGTGTTACAATAATGGTTGCTTTAATGTTACATGCCAAAAGTGAACTTATTCAAGTCGAAGCTGCACAAGCTTTAGCTTGTATTGCATTAGGTATTTATAATACTTGTTAATCTGTCAGTATAATAAAGAAAGAATTCGATTTTATTTTTTTTAGTAAATATTCAATGTTCGACAATCATTGAAGGTACATTGGATTTTTCATATGAACATCTATTTAAATTAATGCAATCAACAAATCCAATTGTACAATTAAAAGCAACAAATGCATTAGCTACATTTATTTATAATAATCCACGTGTACAATTATCTCTTGCTAAAGAACATCAACTTTCATTTGATTATTTTCAAACATTTCTTCAAAATAATAATGATCAAATACGATGTGCAGCAGCATTTCAAGTTTGTTTTTTTTATATGTATATATAATTTATTAATAAATATGAATTTAAATTATTTAGCTTGTTGTTTTGGCTGGTTTGATTCGTGAACGTACACAATCAGTTAATACAGCTATTGGATGTGGAATTCTTGTTGATATTCTTCGAAAATCTCTAACTGAAGAAGCAAAATCCGAAGCTGCTGAATGTATAGCTCGACTTGCACATATGAAATCAGGTAAATTATTAAAATTCATTTATCATTTGTACTATTTTTTCATTGAGTCATTTCTATGTCAAAATATATTTATATATAAATATATATATATATATACATATACATATTTAATTATAGTTTCGGAAGTGCTTAAGCACACAGGTAACATTATTCCAATATTTATATGCCTCTTCTCATTTTCTTCTTCTTTGCACTTAATATTTATTCGTAAATTAGTTGCATTCCGATAAACTTCTTATTATAGTTTTTACTTTCTTTATTCTATAGATTATACTTATTAGTTGCATGCATATTTCTTCTTATTAATAATTCTTTCAGGTGTACCACAAGCATTAATTTCAGTTAATGCAATTGATTATTTATGTGATTTATTTTCATCATCACATGATACAACAATTGGTATTGCATCTGTAGCACTTGGATATTTATCTTATGTTCCTGAAGGACAACGAAAATTATTACATAGGTATTTAAAAAAAAAGACTTTTATTTTCTTAAACATGTTTTATTTATATTTAAACAACAACAAAAAAAATAGATGCCGTGGTGAACCAGATATAATGGCTTTTCTCAAAGTGTATAATTGTTTACCTGATATGCAGCCACGTATATCAAAACATCTGCTCGAAGATTGGGATCGATATAATACACTCAAATTACCGAAATTACGGTCAGCGTACAGTACTTCTACTACAGTGGCATTCACAGCGTCCGTCGTTAGTCGCACCCAATTACTGCTCAGGGCACAATCTCGTGCTGCTCGCCACGATGGCTTTTGAGAGCGCGAGGGCATGTGTTTACCCGCGTGTGTGTGTGCGTTTGTGCTCTTGATGATCTCACTGCTCGGCATTTTGCATATATATTTTTCTTTATTTGATTTTTGTTTTTATTCTCTTCTGTTTCTTCTATTTTTAAAGGACACTGAAACTCTTTTAAATGAAATTTATATTTATTTATTTATTTATATTTTTCTATTTTAGATCCCGAGGATCAAACATTCGATACTTTAAAGTTCTTTCAAATAATATTGAACGATTACGAGCAGCACCACAATCAACGACTGAAAAAGAACCTACAACATCAACTGTCATCAAATTTTATTTACCACCTATTCGTCAAAAAGCTCACTAGATTCCTTTTTTTCTCACCGAATTTAATATGTATATCATTGAAAAAAATCAAATATATATATATAATTTTAGTATTTATATAGAATTATAGATATTTCATTAGTTTTTAAATGATGTTAAAATTCATTATTTTTGAATAATATATTAATAAACTATTTCAAACTCAATAAGAATTTTCTATTGATATAATATTAAATGAATGTAAAATTTGATCTTTGTGGATATAATAGTAATAATAATAATAATAAATTTTCTTTTCAGTGTCAAAGCTCAACAGATTATATTCATGTATCATTCTAAGTCAAAAAGATTACAAAATGTTCTTATGACGTTGAAAAATCTATCTCACTAAGAAAACAGACATGTTGTTCTTTTGAAGCATAATATATTTGCCACGATTAAGTCTGTCTTGCATGACAATTACAGTCAAATTTAAAGAAGTCATGAAAAACAAATCAACATGTTAATTTCAATAGGAAGAGTAAAATTAGATTATTAAAAAAAATGACCGGATAACATATGACACAACGTAAAAATTGATAAATAAGAAATAAAATCTTACGAATAGAAACATATTTTAAACATAGGCTTCAATAATTTAAAGAAATAAATCTTCAACAAATTTTTCTTAATAACAAATGTCACTATTAAAACAACATCTGCTATTGGAATGTCATACGGCGATATATATTTAAACCATCTTTTTATGTTTGTTTTCAAATGATTGACGTCTATTAGTACGGAAGGTTGTTTTTGACATAAAACAAAAATTTAATTAACTAATCAATGTTATACAATAAACATTACAAATTTTAACAACAACAAGGGTAGTATATAATTAAAGATGAGATTGCTATACTGATTCATTGATGATTGTTAAAAACCTATTATTTGCTAATATGTTATTATAAAATTTTCTCTATGTTGACAAGTCTAAAAAGAAAAAGAAAATCTTTTTGTTCAATAAAATTTAACATAATTTCATTTTTCTAAATTTTCTTTTGACCAAAAATTAAAATCGTAAATAAACAAAAAAAAAAAAAAAAAAAGAAAAGAAAGATATTTTCAAATTAACAATCAACAGTATAATACATAAATCGAAAGATACTTATATATGTATAAATAAACTGTTCATTAATAGTTATCTTAAATAACCAAAACAAAAGAAAAAAAGAGAAGAATATATAAAGACAAACTCGAATTGAAATAAAATAAAAATATTGAAACTCATCTTGCTAATAGTAATTTTTCATCATTTAAACATAAGTTATATTATTTATATGATTATTTTCAATATGTATATGATCATGTGGACGATTAATCAAATTTACTGTTGATAGATTACTTTCATTAAATTCTCAACAATCACTTTTTTTTGTTCTACTTAATTTTTCATTATTATACGAAGATGTTGCATCAATTAAAGGAAAAGTAGTCATTTGAGTTTTTGCTACAATAGTTGGTGGTATTAATCCTGGTCCACCTCCACCATTACCAACAGCAGGAGTCGCATTTGTTCTATCATTTTGACAATATTCAGGAAAAAGTTTTGAACATCCAGGTAAAGATAAAATCATAACACGAAGTTCTTGTCGAAAAACATCAGCTGTTAAAAAATAAAGTAAAAAATTTGCTGCTGTATTTGCATAATAAATTAATGAGAGCATAGTCCATAATGATTGTGAATTTCTTCCATGTAAATTTCTGAATAAATGTCCAAATGCCATAAATGTTGATGCTGGTGCTGTTAATAAGATAAATACACATGAGACAGATAGAAGCATAATTGTCATATTACGCTGTTTAGCTTTTTTACGTTGGTTTTTCTGATTAATTCTTTGTTGAATACGACGTGCTGATGCAATTACTTTTAATATTAAAGAATTAAGTATTAACATTGTTACAAATGGACATAATGTAAAGAAAAACCATTGAATATATCCGATCATATTTGAACGAAACCATAAATAATTCGAATGTTCTTCTGATATATTACATACACGTTTATATGATATTGTATGATTTAATAATGTTGATGATTGTTTTACAGGTTGTAGTATAAATTCATAAAAAATACCCCAATGTAATTGAATAAAAATCGATAATAAACAGATTATACCAATAACTATGTATGCATTTTTAACAGTGCAATGCCTTTTTGAATAATGATGTTTTGCTATTGCAAGATAACGTTGAACACTAACAGCAACAAGTAATGTTGGAGATAAATTAATAAAATAATAAGTGAAAAATATATGTAATTTGCAAGCTATATTGCTATATAAACGCATATTTTGTTCAGGATCAAGACGGACAAGATAAAAATTTAATACACTGAAGAAAACATTACCTAAATATAATAAATATAATAAATATAAAAAATTATATTAATAAATTTTCTTGCCTAGATCAGATAATGCTAAAGCAATAAGATAAATAGATGTAACTTGAGCTCTTAATTTTTTTCGGCTAAGTGTTAAAGCAGATAGAGTATTACCAATACCACCGATGACAATCAATAAACCACCGATGATTCGAACGGACCATTTAAGGACAGAAAAATGATTTTGATTGGAAAGTGCTTTAGCAGCAGATGATGTTGTTACAGTTAAAATTGACATTAATGATGAGGATATATTTGATGATGACGATGAAGATATTTGATATCCAAATGTTGCTTCAATCATGGTAAAATTACTATCAAAGAAGAGTGGCTCTAGCCAGAGCACATCTTCCGTAACTATTGACATTGTAGACAACAAAATTAAACGATCGATAAACAAACTGATGAGCATAGAAGCCGAAAGGTAAAAGCGGCCGATTTTCTTGCCGTATAACCTAAATGAACGAGAGTCAATAAGAACGATCAAGATTTATTTTTGATCTTTTCCATAAAAAATTTTTCTTTCTATTCCGGAAGAAAAAAATGGTGCTATATTTTAAATACACAAACCTTCTTAGTTATGTATTCCATCGCAATATCGACGTTCTTGACACAAAACTGACGAGTGGTGTTTATAAAGTAATAGTAATAAAAGCAACTTTCTTTCTACTTCCCTCACACTCTTTTTCTCACATTCCCACACATACACTCTCTCTCCTCTATTCTGCTATATCTCACAAAGCATATTGAATTTATATCATGCTATTCATTAGATTCTTTCAATGCATACACCGGTAAGGTGTAGGAGAAAGTCTCGGAAATGGAAAAAGATATGTGTGACATATATATGCATACCTTTTTCTGATCTAATCTTCTTACTGTGAGGTTTTTTTCTTAAATAAATGTCGACAAGCTAATAACAACTGTAATAATACAATAGCAATAATAACAATCATAATAAAAAAGAATAAAAGTGAAAAAAACTTTGACACCGATGTAAGCAAGTATAATGATAAAGATTTATTAGTCGTTTCTTCGATGGTATAAATCAATCATCGTTATTATCGGAAGAAAAAACGTATAAATAAATCTATCTATATATATATATAAAACTAACAAGTATGTTTCTTAATAAAACAAAAACACCCACATCCATCTAGAGGATGACATTGCATGTTGATAACATTTTTTTTTCTTTTCTTGTCGTTTCTTTTTTTTTCTTTATAACATTTGTTCCTGATTTAATTATTACTACCTTCTCCAGACAGAGCCAATTTTGTATGATCACTCACACGAAAAAGATGTATTGACGAAAAAATAAAAGAAAAAAACACCTAAGAATAGAAATACTTATTGTAATCCTGATCATCATTTTTCATTTATTGAATAAGAAAAATAAATCTATATGATGAAAAACATGAGTTCAACTCAAATCATTCCTTTCTTTATCTTTTTATTAGCTTTATTTCTATTTGATTGGTCTTACGTCAGACCCCAGGACGGAAATTGTTAGGATTTTTGGTACGCTGATCAAAAATATTTTGTGAATTGTAAAATTTTATTAAAAAAAAAAGAGATTAAAAAAAACAAAAGAATATAGTCACACAAGGATTAACATTTTCTTTATCTTCAAATCTTATTAGTATTCCAATTATAGATATATCTATCAATCTGAAATAGTAATATCGAAAAGATCTGAATAGGAAAGGTGAATAGCGAAGAAGTTGTTTTGTCCTTATTCTAGTTAAACTCTAAACTTAATATGTATGCAAGCAAGTTTCAAGAAACGAAGAATAAGAATCCATTGTAGAACCATTGAATGTACTTGACATAACTCTCAAGAAGCAAGTTAATGTCGATGCGTTTGCTCGTTAGAAAGAATGAGTGAAAGTCTCTGTGTTTCGTATTTAATAATTGACGATACTTACACAATCGTTCTTTTCTTTGTTTGTTAACAACACATGTAAAAAAAGATAATCGTCAAATAATTTTCTTTTTATATCTTCATTTTTATTGTTTTTGTTTTTTATACATTCATAGAGACATGACGATCAAAGTTATTTCAATGATAATTATGAAAAGTGATGATGAGAATCAAAATAGGAAAAAAAAAGATTCATAGCTTGAATTTTTTCTTTCTTTGTATCATGCTTTTTCATTCTGTCTTTTTTTTCTCTGTTACTGTTGACTAATAATTCCAGCATATGTCTGTATGTGTGCATCTTATTCAAAAAAAAAAATGAACGACTAACGACACAACTGTTCCAGCGGAGACTTCCCATAGGAATTAGTGTATTATATGTCCTGTTGTGTTGTGCTGTATTCTGGAGCGTTCATGAGAAAGAAAAGAGAGAACAAAGAAAGAAAAAAGAAAAGAAAAAGAAGAAACTATGAATAGACCACAAACGAAACGACACAGAGAGATGCTCAAAACTAAAGATCATTCAATTTTACAAGTACTATTATACGACAATTATGGGTTTCATTAAATAAAACTACGTGAAATTCTCACATAACGTTAAAGATCAATCAGTTTCATAATCATTTCTTATTTCTCAATAGATATACATATACATATATTTATATAATATCTATATACCTTCAGGAAATGTAACATGAATCGAACTGTGAAGGTATAATTGACATCAATCGTTTCCTGGCACTTTATTTTTGGACATGAGTGTTCTACTAGTGATAAACATATGGATATTAACATGCATTGATTGATAACAATTTATGATTACTATCGAACTATTCTTGCGACAACTTAAGACAATGATGTCGCTTGGGATTTTATATGCTATTGAAAAATTCATTGTTGAAAGCCAATCTATACATGACTGACTAGTCTTTCAGTTGATGATATGATATTCTTGTCGTTTTAATAATAAATGAAAGTAGCTCTTATTTCTTTTTTTACCTCGTTCCCATACATTCATTCTGTTTGGTCGATGCTCTCAACATACTCGTTGATGACATGCAAGAAGATGAAAGAAAAGTGATTAAAGATTAAAATAAAGGAAGTATATAATTAAAAGCAATATAGCAAAACAAAAGAAAAACACTAAACTAGACCAAAATGTCAAAGTTACTTAAATAAAACGAAAAAAAAACATAATCCGACGAGAAAAACAGCACATACCTTGATATTCCATAAGTATTCTCTTTCTAATTAATAGAAAAAAATTTTATTGAATGACTTTTATCGCAATAACTTTCAATTGATGAACTATATACGCATACTGCTGGTTGAGAGATTCAAGTCATGTTGTTGAATAGATAGAACGAGAATGTATATTCAAAATATATCTTTTCTTCGTTAATGTGCACATAAAATTCTATCTATTCATGCGTGCGTCCATTATCTATTTGTTTGTCTTGTTGTGATAGAAAAAAAGTACTATTGTTACAAATGAGCATAGCGAAATAATAACGAAACAAGACGAGCTAAAAACATCTACATCGGATGTATTATAAAAACGACTAAATATTACTTGACTATTACGTAGTTAAATATATCGATTATATATTTTCGATAAAATTAAATAGTTATTATTAATTTATAAAGAAAAAAAAGGAAAAGATTTTCTTCGTTTTTAATAACGTCAGATTATATATAAAATTCATCAATATGAAAGCGACTTTTTATTTAATTCCAGTTTAATAATTTTTATTTTATAAAATTAAATATAGATATATCAGTCAAATTATCTTTCTATTTTCCTAAGTTTTATAGGCATTGTTGTGAAATTTTAGAATATTTCCTATATTCATCCTAGCTAATCAGATATATTGTCGATTAGAAATTAATTCAATTTATTGGTAATTACAGAACAGGCAATAGAATCTTTTTTTTTCTTCCTCTTCTTCTTTTTCTATTCTAGTTGTATTTAATTACTAGACTATTTTCATCTATTGTTCTATCCTATATTCCCCTAGAGAGTTAAGAGATACTTGATAACACCAATCATTTTTACATAAATCTAAGATAGGCATGATAAAGGATTATCTAGACAATAACTAATATACATATTTTCTTTTCATGTTTTCGAACTTGATTAGTTAAACCTTGTGATCGATTACAAAGCTATGTGTCGTCGTGTCTAATAGAAAAACAGATAACAAGAATAAATTATGACAAAATTTTATTGATAGAATTATTTATTAGTGAGATATCGTTTTGCTTGTCCGAATCGATCGTTAAAAAATGCTTTTTTTTCCATAATGAATCTTGCTGCTGAATACAAATCATACTTGCTGAATAAACTCAAGTAAATCAATAAAAAATAAGAAAAGCTATTATAATCATTTATAATATGAATTGAAAATTGAATCATAGTTATTCATTTAACAGAAAGCGCATAAAGAACACATGTTTCCCATTGGCATTAGTTAGATTCATTTCCATTGTCGTATTATATTGATTGATAAAAAAAAATAGAAAGCCGTGTGCTCATCGGAAGTCAGACCTTCTCTTTTTTAATAGACTGCTTGGTTTTTTTTTCTCCCATATTCTTCTTCTTCTTCTTCTTCGCTTTTCGCTCTATGTCATATCTCAGTCAACAATGATTGAGCATATACACGCGGCTAAGTGCCTCTGGGGTGCGAACAACGAGTGCTGAAATGCAAGCTAAATTTCTCTTCCTCTATCTTTTTTTTTTCTCAATTCTAAACCATTTCTTCTTCATCACCAACACCATATTTTAGATACTATTCGATTAGATCAAACAATGAAGCCAATGGCTTATGAAACCAAATGAACCTATATAAAAATGGAATAATACTCATTGCATACTGAGTTCTTCTCTATGATTTTAGTCTAGTGATCATTTTTCCTATTTATATGGTTCATTGAAATTTGAATAATAGTATTATCTGCTTTAGAACAGTGTCAAGTTCATGTACCAACGATTTGTTTTGTTATATTAAAATTTCAGTAATCAAATAAAATGAATCAAAATTTATAGCTATAAATATATAACAGACACTACAGGAAACATCTTTGTCAAGTTATGGATTTAAAAAAAGGAAAATTTGATATATTTCATAATAAAAAATACCGTTCTATACAAGTGATGATGAGTGGAATTACCAGGACAACAAGAAACTTAAAATGCTATAAAGCATAGATATTATTATCTGTAATTATATATTTCTTGTGAGTAGATCCTTTAAAAATGATATAAATTTCATCGTAAAATACTTACGGGCATTGTTACTATGTTCATTCTCATTATATTGTTGCCTGTAGTGTTAAGAAATTGCGAATCAACAAGTAAAACTAACAACAGTTAATAATGATGATTTAGAGTTTATTGTCAATGGCGTCGATTGTTCGTTCGATGTTGTGGTTGTTAACTGTCAATACTCGAATCAAGAAAATGATTTTTTTAAGAAAAGAATTCCCTTTCGCGTTTTTTTTTATCTATAACGATAAACAAAATTGAGAATGAGAAAGCACGATTTTATCAAGAATCGTACAATAAAAGAGTAGAAAAAAAAGAGGGGGAGAGAGAGAGAGAGAGAGAGGGAGATAGCGAGATTCTAACGAAAAAAAAGCAAAAAGAAGAAAAAAAGTTTGCATATTGTTCTCGTTTTCTTCTTTCTACTTTGCTATTTTTTCTGCTTTATATGAAAAAGAAAATAACAAGTGAAGAGAGATTCATCATTGTTGACGCCAACAGCATCACTATCTATTACTTTCTCGTTTGTTAAATATATATATATATATATATATATATGTATGTGTGAAATTGACGCTACTTATACCCATAGAAAAAAAAGAATGTAGACAATATATCGATTAGATGATGGAAGAAAAAAAACCAAGAAAGACAAGTCAAAAAAGAAAATGCTAATCACGATTCGCATCAATTATAACTCAAGAGAACAGAATAGAAGACGAAGATTTTGGCTGTACAACATCATTAACTAACACTGATCCGATTAATTTGAAACGACAAAAAAAGAGAAAGTCAGACTTGGAAAGCCAATCATGTAACTCAATGGCGTTCACTCTGAAGACTGTCTCTATAAATCGTTCACGCTTTTAGATAGATAGCCGGAAGCGGAAGCTCAATTGTGACAGCTGAATATATGTAGCGTTCATTCAAGGAAACATATACATATAGATATGTATTTGAGATTGTAAAAAAAAAAAAGAAGAGAAAACAACACAACTGTTTACTTGACAAAAGAAAAAACGTAGACGTATTTTTTTGTTGTACTCTTTAATTTGGGGGTAGCTCAGGACATAGATTATGTCTTTTAGACAACAAACAAACCTCAATCTAACTGTCAACTCTAGCAAAAGCATAGTGAAGAGACAAGAGGTGGAGTGTAAAGTTATTCTATCAATTCTCATTAAGAATTTAGCACGCAAGATTTCTTTTTTTTTGTACTACGTAGTTTCAACATTACATGTTACAGTCAATAGATAATTAAAAAATATAATTCGCCAATAGATTTATACAGATGCTTCGTCGACCTTTTTGTCGTTTATTAATATCTCGAACTCAAATGTTTTCGTATAAACATTGACTATGCATGTCTGAGCGTCTGGAGAATTCACAATAGAATGTCTAATTGATTGATTGGTCTTTTCACTATGGTGATAGACTCGTATGCATAGAGATAACCAATAATAAATAGATAAGAAAGTGATAAAAACGTCAATAACAATAGAACTAGCAAAAACAATTGATGAAGTATATTATTTGACCTCGCGTATGGTCAATCAATGTTGAGTAGACATGGAAGTGATGGGTAGAAGAAAAAGGAGAAGAAAAAAAAAAGGAGAGATAACGCGGTCGAGAAGGACGAATCATTTATATTGACCTTACACCCAAAGCTCATTTCTTATTCACTACAACAGAAATCATGACCAATTTTATATATTTCTATGGCTTATTGCTTTTATTTTTCAATATAAACGATGCCAGAAAACCAAATGATCCTTTACAAGGTATATTAAAAACAAAAATATAAATGACTTTTTTTTTGTTTTCTATATCATCATCATCTCTATTATATCTAGGAACAAATTCAATATGTGCAGATGTTTGTACATCATCGGAAGCTCATGTTGAATTGGATTTAAGTCAACCGCGAATCTATCGAGAACATGAATATGTTCAAATAAAACTTTTTCAAACTGGTAGTGGTCCATGTCGAGAACCAGGTATAATAGAGACGATTAATATCATCATCTAAATAGTAAAACATATATACTTTTTATTTTGCTTTTGTTTCATATAATAGACTAATTACTTTTTTTTTCTGTGAGACTATTTTGTCAAGATTGTTTTTCAATAGTAAAATAGTAGTTAACTCTATTCATTCGGTTCACTGAACACAATAAAGAACGAGCAGAAAGTACGCGAAAGAGAACAGATAAAAATAGAATTTTATTTCTAATAGAAGAAACTCATATATAATTATACAATATCGTTTGTTTTTTTCTTCCTTATGATTTTGTAATTTAGCTTTACTTGAAATTCCTCTTGATACAATTGGTAAACATGGTATTATAAAATTTGATCTTGATTTTGGTCCTGTTTTACATAATTTTAGTATTGATATTGGTATTGTATTAGTATAATTTTTTATTTTGTGTCATGAAATTTTAGCAAAAAAAAAACAATTTTCTTTTGTAAAGGATTTAATGATGAAAATAATAAAACAATACGAAGTGTTAATGTGGTTAATCAACAAGTATCAATTGAATATCATTCAGATGATGAAAATAAAACTGATATCTATGAACAATCAGTAACTTTACTTGAACCAGGTGAATCATTATCAATTTTTATATCTAATGACTGGATCTTTATTGATAATGAACAACGAAAACAACAAACTATGAGAGTTGATTTTAATCAATCAAATTCTTTTTTATTTAATCAATATTCTTCGGTTAAATATCTTTCTATTGGTCTTAATCGTAATATAAATGGAAAACAAACTGGTATCGGTCTTTGTTTAGCCAATATAACATTTATTGAATGTTATACTGATCAACGTATGTTTATATATAAGAAGAAAAAATTTTTGATTTTATTTTAATTTTTTGCTATTCTAATCTCTAGAATCTGCTCTGGATATTGATGTAAATAATAAAACATTCGAACAATATGATCTTGAAAATATTACTTGGATTAGTCATTTAACATATTTGGATCCAAATGCTGATATACGTGAATGTACTGCACAAGGTTAGTTAAATAAAAAAAAGAAAATTCTATTTGTTAGTTTTATTTTTTTATCAATCTATATAAATAAAATAGGTGTTGTTCGTTTAACATTTGATCCATATGGATCACGACGTATTGCTCGTTTTGATTTAACAATGGGTTCACAAATTCAAGGTTTTACATTTAATATTGGTGATTCACCAACTAATAATGGTTATGGTGGTGATGGTGGTACAACATCAAATTCAGCTGAAATTCATTCGAATGATAATCGATTTTATGTAAATCTAATTAATTGAATTTTTAATCATATTGTTATATTTGACAAAATTTTATTTAAGGTTTGGGCAAATACAAAAATTTGTGGTGACACACTTTTATTAAAAATTGATTATAATGTTATTGAACCATATGATAATATTACAATTCTTATTAGGTTTGATTAATAATTTCATTAAAAAAAATCTTTTTTTTGTTTTTAGACTTTTAAAGTTTTTTTTTAAATTTATTTCTAGTAATGAGCGTATTGAATTAACTAATCATCGTTCATATCATCAAATTCTTAATAGCCCTTATTTATATGCACTAGCTAAACAAAATGTAACATGTAATTGGTAAGAGTAAGATAAATATTTATATTTTTATATTGTTAAATATATATTTTTTTTAGCTTTGATTCAGTTTGTTATCCCGGTGTACAACCAGATAATGATGTTTACTTTGGTATAAATCGTGTTATCGGTGGAACTTATCGACCTGGTATTGGTGTTTGCAATGCATATGTCAACTGGATTCAATGCAAGAAAATCGGTAGACCAAAAAGAACAATAATATATTTATTAACTGTTCCATGAATAAATTTCTTTTCTTTTTTTTTTTATCTATAGAAGTGTCTCCACGAATTAAACCCGAACCAATAGTTACAACAACGACAACGACCACCACTACCGAAGTAACAACAGTAAAAGTTGAAGAAACTACAATCAATTCAAGTATAGAACTAATCGACGTAACAACTAGAACACTCGAGCATGCAAATGAAATGATAATGACTACTGAATTCCCATCATTAAAAATAATGACGGAAGAAAGTAATCAAACTCATCAAGATTATTCAAGTAGTACATCTGTCTCGATACCATCAACAATGGTTTATTTTGAAGAAATAACAACAGAACAAGAAATAACATCCACTGAATCAATGTTTGATTATATGAAAATTAATCAAGCAAATAATGAAGAACAAACGAATTTTACAATTGCATCAGAAAGTATAAATGAAGAAGAAACATCAACTGTATCAGTATTCAGTAATCGATATCGTTTATTTCATTTATTAGCTAATTTATCACAAGATATTACTATGGAAAATACAACTTCTGAATCAATATTGAATGATTTTAATTCAACAATAATAGAAAACGATATAACAACAACAACAACAACAACAACAGGTGAATTGTTAAATTTATTTTAAGATGATAATTTAATAGGTTTCTTTTTTTTAGTTTTAGATTCATCGGCAAGTTCAACTCCATGTACATTGGAAAATCTTCTAGCTAATTTTGTCTATCATGAATATCCATTAGATAAACATAAATTTATCTTTTGTGATAGTGAAGGCAAAATGAATATAATTGCATGTTCACCAAATTATATTTGGTCACAAAGTGAACAATCATGCATTTTACCTAATTAGATGAAAAAGACAAAATTAAATGTTTACATTTTTTTTTTCTGTAAAACATTGTTGTCTCATTGGTGTGTATCTTGATTAAAATAAATTGTGAAACAAATTTAATTTATCTATGAAATATTCTCGTCTAATAGACAATATTTAACAAATCATTATAATTCTATTGATTTTTATCTTTAGAAGTGCAAAATCTATTGCCAAAATGAAACATTTCTTCTAATATCAAAATAAATGAAAAGTTAGATTCTTTTTTTCATTTCAATGTTTCGAAGAAAGTGAAAGAGAAACCGATTTACTTAATAAACAAAAATGTTATATAAAAAACTAACCGATGTTAATCATCAATTAATAGAAGCAGTTTTCATTCCAAAAAAAACGAGGTTTATACTTTTAGTAAATTCGTATGATATAGTTGTTTAGAAATTACTCGTTTTATTTTATTAACTATCACTTTCCTAGACTACAATAAAAATAAAACAATTTATTACTTTTCATTCAATTATTTATCTTCATAAAGAGTCCTTATAGAAAAGAAGCATATAAAATAGCGAAGGATAAAACGAATAATGGAATAATTTTTTTAAACTTTGTAAGAAATATACTAAATATTTTGCCGTGAATGCTAAGAGTTGGATCCGGTTCTCGATTTTCGATAGCAACTCGATGCAGTTGCCAATTATGCCAGAAAACTCTGATAGTTGAACTAATGTCCTTTATAGGTATTAAATTGAAAAGCTGAATTCCACGAATATTATATCGCATTGCTCGTGCATCATTATCAGGAATATCTCGACTGAGTAAGATTTGTGGTAAATTAAATTGAATACAGACAGGTCGAGCGATACCAACAAAGTCACATGCATCAGAACGAATAGCATCATTCATACCTTCACGAGTACGAAATCCACCAGTAACTATTAAGGCAATCTTTGTAGTTTTACGAACTTTGGCAACAAATTCAATAAAGTTAGTGTCTAGTCTGTTAGTTCGTTTTGATCGAGTATCATGTTCATAAGTTCCACCAGAAATTTCAATAAAATCAATACCACCATGTTCATCAATCCATCGAATTTGATCATAGACTTCTTCTTCTTCTAGTAATCCACCGGTACTAAAATCAGTTGAATTGAGTTTAATACCAACAGCAAATGTTTGAGGAACGATTGCTCTGATAGCATCAATGATTCGAAATAAAAATCTCATTCTATCTTTTGATGTTGCTCCATATTCATCATTTCGTCTATTTGTTTTTGATGATAAAAAACTACTAATCAAATAACCATAACTAGCATGAAGTTCTACACCAGCAAAACCTGCTTTAGCCATAAATTCTGTTGCTTCAACAAATTTTTCAACAGCTTCATCGATTTGAGCTCGAGTCATTTCAATAGGCGTGCCAATGACTAAATATTGTAAAGTTCGAGCAAAAATATTATCACCAATAGATAGTGGAATTGGACTAGGAGCAATTGGAGGTTCTCTAAAAGGTCTTTTTCCTAAAGGTGATTGACGTCCTGCATGATTAATTTGAACAATAGTTGGTGTGCCATGACTTTGACAAATATTTGCATATTGTTTCCATTTGGTAATATCAAGTTTATCTTTACTTGGAATTATCATATCTGTCATGAGACCTGGATAACGTTCATCGACTTGAACGTTACCGGTTAACATAAGACCAAATGATCCTTTTGCCCAACGTTCATAAAGACGATAGATATATTCATTAGGTTGATTATCACCACTGCCAAGCATTTCTGACATCGGTGCTTTGACAATTCTATTAGATAATTTGAGTCCACATGGTAATTCAAATGGTTGTGCAATTGGCATTTCATTTTGTGACATGATTGATCGAATAGGTTATACTAATAATATCAAAGACATACAAAATGACAGATCAACGGACATAAGGGACTCGCGGAATATCATCGTTCTTGTCCGATTACTGCCATGGCTCATATAAAGAAGACTCCATCATAAAATCGGTAGAAGATTTCATATTGTAAACAAACAATTCACATATTGAATAGTTGATTTTCATGTAGGTTTGTCTGTCTGTGTAAGCAATTACTAACTAATCTTATAGCTTCACAAAGATGTCACTATTCGCTGAAGAATACATCGCGAATGGTTTTAATTAACACGTTATTATTATTTTACTTGAGGGACAGTATAGATTAATCTTTTACTAGACATAATAAATATTAAATATATATTAATATTCATTACACACATAACTTCGATATATCCATAAATAGTTGATGGTAATCACAAAGATCAATTACTTAGAGCAATCGAAAAGTAGAAATGATGATACTGTAATGTCATATAGAAAGCTTAAAGAAACTTTCCCTCTGTATGCACTAATAGTAAAAACAATGTTGTATATTTCATCATTCTTCAACTGATATCATAGTAATAAATTTTCAATGAATGCTATTTCTTATGATATGTGACGATAACACAAATGTCCATTTCAAACAAAAAAAAAGGCTAATATTATCTTTTTTTGAATAACTTTCGATAGAAGCATGATAGAGAGCTGTAATTTTCATCTTTTGAAATAAGAGATGAAGACCCATCGAATCATATAGTGCTGATATATTTATAATTTATTTCTTGGTGTTGTTTTTCAATCGATTTTCTAACAAAACGGTGTTAGAAAAATATTTTTATTTTATTGAAAGAGAACACGAAAGAAATGATTTTTTTTTCTGGAATTCCTAGGACACTGAAAATACCGTATGAAGTAGATTAGTTCTAAAAAACAATTGATTAGAAACCTTTTTAAAGCCAGATCCAAAAAACTGTAAGATCTGACTCTATGGGCTATTAATTGATGAACTGTAAGAACTCGATTCTAGTTTCATATCAATAAAAAATATAAGAAGTTTTGCTGCACCTACATCCTTTTTTCACAATTGTGCTCCTTTTATTATAAAAATAACTTATCTAAAATTTTAATAAAGTATCACGAACACTTGTATGTTCGACATAATATTGAAGAAAGACGATAATAACCAGTAAGAATCAAACAAAAATGAATTCGATGAAGTAAAATGATATCTTTCTACTTTGTTATGACAATGAAATGCAATATTTTTTTTATGAATTGTCTGTCATAATTTCATTTCGAAACTTTATAGAACTACTCAATTTTGTAATCTCTATGGAACCATCGACTAATCCTTTTCTCAAATGTTTTTCTTCATCTCATTTCCTCTTTTTGTAAAATAATCTTAATGAAACTATTTAGCTTCTTGTACACTTGTGTAGAAAATTGAATAATTATCTTCATCTGAAGAGTATCTCTTTGTTTTCTTTTTCATTATCTGTTTACATTCATGACTAATATAATCACTCTGGAAGCTTGGCATCAAACACTAAGTTTTGATATTCAAAATATATGTGGTAGGCAAAGTTGAGATTTAGGTAAAATAAAACATTTTTTAAAAGATTTAAAAACAAAAAATAATCGAAAAAGATGAGAATAAAATTACTGATCTTATAGATATTGTTATTAAGTTCGATTTCACTTGTATGAATATACTATATTGTTACAGCAGTGGACAATAGTACGAAGTCGTTGGGGAAATTGTTCCCGTTTATGGAGAAATGCTTCACCCCACATAAAGTCACGCATAACAAGGAGAAATGGAAAGAAAGAAAAATATATATATATATATACATATAATCTATTATATGATATTGTGCATATACTTGAATTTAAAGGGAAATGGTTTTTCTTTCAGAGGGAAATGGTTCAACAAGAAGAAATGGAAAGAAAGAAAAAAAAATATATATATACATATAATCTATTATATGTTATACGTTTCTCCTTGTAAGTAGAGAAATGGTTAAAGCATTTCACCAGCTATTTTAACCATTTCTGCTGGAAAAAATCCAAATCTGCTAGAAAATCTTATATAAGAGACAAAATAAAATAATCGATTTCTCTTTGAATGAATTTCATTTCTCTTACGCCATTTCTCTACACTTTATTTGCATTTCTCCTTATAACTGGAGATATGGATGAACAATTTCTGCTTAAGAAATAACCATTTCTGCTGGAAAAAATCCATATCTGCTAGAAAATCCTATATAAGACACAAAATAAAATAATCGATTTCTCTTTAAATAAATCCATTTCTCTTTATAAATAGAGAAATGGATGAAGCATTTCTCCTGCTATTTAAACCATTTCTGCTGGAAAAAATCCATATCTGTTAGAAAATCCTATATAAGACACAAAATAAAATAATCAATTTCTCTTTGAATAAATCCATTTCCCTTTATAAATAGAGAAATGGATGAAGCATTTCACCTTCTATTTAAAC
>CAJNOL010001034.1:69057-84474 GCA_905250125.1 Rotaria sordida | reverse complement strand
AAGTCTCTATTTGTTATTGTAGAGATTTTGCTCAATTGTAGTGTTGAGATTGATGTTGTGATTTAAATATATACATATCTTGAATAGATCCTGAACAAAAACGAGCTCAAATCTTGGTGAAGCCTTTGCTTTTTTTTTGTGAACATCGTGAATGAAATCAGTTGTGAATCATGATAGAAGTCTGAAAATGAAATTCTGAATACAGTATAAACAGTAATCTACAAAGATATAAACTAGATCTTGACGGTGTGGGTGTGGAGTGTGAAGTCTGAGTGTCGGTGTGGATTTGCTATTTCCTCACACCTACCTATCCCCATAGTCTACACCTCAGACCCGACATCCACACCCTTTACTAAACATCGAATTTCAAGTTGAAAATGATGTCATCAGAAAGAGCACATTGAATTACATATTCATTTAAAAAAAGCCTCTCTAATGCATCTGTAAAAACTCATTACTTGTGATAATATGAACCAATCTAGGTGGTATTTGACATTTGTCAATAGAAAAACATTTGAACATCTAAAATATTCTTATAGATTCTGATACAGAAAGAAATTCTGCATCGAATGGACCTACTTTCAAAGAATCTAAATCAGAGTTTAATGGAGCTTTAGGTCAAAGACTACTTGTTAAGGCTTTCAGAGTGTTCTTCAAATCTTGCTAATAATCTGAGTACTTTTTAAAGAAATGCGATATTCTTAATCAGCACAATTACTTCTATAGAACTGTAAAGGCATCTGATAGAACGGCCATAAAAAATTTCTTTCGATACTTCAAGGGAACACCAAATGTGAAAAATTTATTTGTCATAAAATGCAAAGTAAACTCGTGATAAATAATCAGTGCTCAATACTGATTCTCAGACTAATAAAATTAGCCTCAAATGTTTTAGGCTGTTTGACTCCTAAGTTGGCATACTTCCTTTGCAATGATACGTCATCACTAATTTTGGAGTGAGATAAATAGTGTCGCTCACGCTCACTGCTCTCGATGATTTTCATTGATAGAGAGAAAAAACTTTCAACACTGAATTCGAATTCTGAGCTATTTCTATCTGCTATAGTTTTGATTTAGATTCGAATTTTAAATTCTTTGATTGTGTAATTTTACACTATTCAGCAGTTTTGTTCGTATATTTTTCAACTAAATACCTATGGTTAATATTTGCCCGTACAAAATATGAAATATTTCATATTTTTCGTTCCAGGTCCAAATTGTACCGATGGAGTGATGAATCAAAATGAAACTGACATAGATTGTGGCGGTGGAATGTGTCCGAAATGTAATAATGGAAAATCATGTCGTCTTGATGGAGATTGTGTCAGTAACCAATGTGTATCAAACATTTGCCAACGTAAGTTCTGTGGGGATTCCGCTAGCATATTTGATTGACGACTCGAAAGCAGTCTTTAAGCAATATGCGTCAATTGTAAGCAAAACATTGTAAGCCATTCTCTTTTCCCGCTAAGTGTCCTAGATCGCTGAAGCTATTGCTAATGGTGTGATTACTGTAGAACAGCATATCGTGGAAGATTTTTTCTTGATGTTTGTCTGGCATTTTATCTGTGAAAAGACGCTTTTCTAGGGTCTTATAGCATCATAATCTATCTAGTAGATGATGATTGTTGTGCGTGATAAAGTTGCTCAAGGAACCTGCTACACCGCAATTCAAGTAATACTTGAAACATGAGAAATACATCTTAGTAGTTACATGATCGGTTTCACAGAAGTACGACATGAGCTTTGATATAATGTTGAAGATGTTTATTATGCTTGTTGACAAATTGGTGGAGGGAGGAAGGGCGAGTGCTCATTTATTCATTGTTTGCTGACATTCAATTTTCTCCCTTTGATAAATTGTTGTTATAGTTCAAATGTAAAAGGTAACGAAATAGTGCAGCCGTCATAGAAACAAACTGACGTTGATAGTTATCCATCGAGTTATGAGTTAGATAGCTCTAAAGGATACTTTCGGTTCCTTGATAATCCAATGTACGACGGACATGAAATATTGCACGGCTAAAAAACACAATCAAATGATATAGAGTTTCGTAAAGGTTTTTCATAAACTTTAGTGTAAGTGCTTAGAAGACTATTTGCTTGTTCACAATCGCTATCTTATAACGTTGTCTGTTCAGAAACAGAAATAAGATTTATCTGCTGTTAAAAACTATATCGTGGCTTTAACGATCGATTTCTAACATTAAACGAGTAGATTATTTTTCCTCTGTTTTGTTTTTAAAGAATGTAACGTGAGCAGTTTCATAAATGGCGACTTCGAATTGGGCAATTCCTCTGGTTGGAAAATCGGCGGTGGCTCGCGAAAAAAGATCGATTCACCACTATTGAATGCATCAGACTTTTACCAAAATGGTTCGCTATATGTTTCAAGTATTGCAACCACGCATTCAGGTATTGTTACTAGTGGCGATGATCCAAACCTTAAAACATTGATGCCGAAAATTGTGTACCGTGGTAAGTATGCATATCGTGTCGAGGACACAGACAGCGGTGGCTATGCCTCAGCCCTTACCCAGCAAATCAATAGCTATTACTGTACGGACATTTACTTTGCCTGGTTGGCCGTTTTGGAAAATGGTGGCCACGCTGTAGTGGAGTCCAGTCTCATGATAATTGAACTAAAAGATACAACCACTGGTGAGTTGCTGCTCTCGCGTCGGTACAATGGGGGACCAGACGCAGTGGGAGTCGATACTCGTTTTCTAGTATCCGGAAAATTTTTCTATACGCCATCTTGGCAAATAGAGCACTTGTCCTTCAATACCACTCGCCTAGGCCATAACTTCCTTCTAACTGTTTTCGCAGCAGACTGCGAGCCAGGAGGTCACCGAGGTTACGTCTATGTCGACGGTTTTGGTGGCGTTGCGCCCTAACCAATCATTATGAACTAAAACTTTGGCTTTGACTTGAAAACATTTTCTTGATTACATTTTTAATAGTTTTTAATCTTTTTATATGTTATAACTCTTCTCTTTTTGTTTGTGGAGACTTCTAAATCTTAATTCAACTTTTCATTTTTCACTATTTATATTTTTCTTGCTTATTCCTTTCATATATTCTTATTCTTGTTTTCAAATTTTTATATCCTTTAATATAGTACTTTTCTTAACTTTTGCTTTATTCTAATCTACGTAGCTTTCAAATAAAATCATTGAATATCTTGAAATTCAGGTATGACTATAAGCAACCAAGATTAATTCCAGCCTTTTAGAAGGATTTCAACAATTTATCTTTCTCGAATTCCTTATATTTTGCGAAAATAGAATCATTCAAAATCGATCTGTTCATTCTTTTATTTGAAAGCAATATTATCCTTGGAGGCACTGCATGTAAACCACGGCTAACGCTGTTCGATCGATGTCATCGATTTGGCTGATATTTTTACAGCAGGTAGGCCCAACATATTTAAGAAGAAACTGAAAATTTCAGCTCAAACGGATGAGCTATTTTGGAGATATAAACGATACAAGTGTAAGGAAGTAGGTCCCATTTGGAGTACTTTATAGTGCAACACTTTCCAGTAAGTCTTCGTTTTCTCGAGAACAACAAGAGACATCACCGAGATTTTTTTACCATAAATACTATCGATGATGGGCTATATCTTTATGGTAATAAAAGTATCTCATTCCTGGATGATTTTTGTCTGATATTATATACCATTTTCAGAAAACATCCTCACGTAGATACGGCAAGTTGGTCGAATCAGTGCCCTAGAATTAATCGACAGTAGTCTCATCTGAAAGAGCACATCGAAATGCATCGACTGGCGTTTTCAAAAGTTTGTAGAACTGAACTTTGGTAGCAAAACGTTTTTGAACAAGACTGGAAGAGCCGAATTTGGGGTCTGATTCTCAGTATGCAGATTGACGATTTATTTTTCATATGTTTGATTTAAGCATGTCACATGAAGGCGCATATCGAGGAACCTCTAAATTAGAAATTTCAGCTCATTTGAACTTATATGTGAGAAATGGTGCAACATTTATTTTTGTTAAATATCATAAGATAGCATAATATATAGTCCGTCTAATTTTTCTCATATTCATATTCCAGTTAAAGTGCAATCAAGAACTCTGAAAGTTTTAACATAAGTTATACCCACGAAGTCCTTTCTATGTGTGAAGTTTCAGGTCAAAATTCAAACTTTGATTTTTTCTTCGAATTATCTATGGGAAATTGCCGTGGTTCCCCTCAGGGGACCATGAAGAAAAATCAAAATTTGAATTTTGACCTGAAACTTCACACATAGAAAGGACTTCATGAGTATAACTTATGTTAAAACTTTCAGATCTCTTGATTGCACTTTAATTGGAATATGAATATGAGAAAAATTAGACGGACTCAAGGGAGAAACAGCAGAGACTTCAGCCGTGAAGTCTCATGAAGTCTTGGAAGTCTTTCAAAGTCTCTTGAAGTCTTATGAAGTCTCATGAATTCTCATAAAGTCTCTTGAAGTCTCTTGAAGTCTAATGAAGTCTCATGAATTCTTTTGGAAGTTTTGAAATACATTTAGTGCATGAAAATTCATAAGAAACCAATGAAATTGTCTTGTTTTCGACGGTCTTATTTTAGCAGAAAGGTGAACCTTTTATTGTTTTTTTTTCAATGTGCTGGAAAAAAATTAAAGTTTGTTGGATCTTAGAAAACATAACAGTTAATAACTGAATGCTTTTTGAATGAAGTGATTTATTTTTATAAGAAATGTGTCCATCTATTCGATGTCAATCTTATGAAGAATTTTATTCCTTTTTGTTTGTTTCTATCACTCCTGATAATCTATCAGCCGATAAATGGCTAGCTTTATTGGTCAATAAACAACAAGCCGTTTGCTTGTGTATAAATTTTGTCTTGTTATATATTTGCACCTGAAAATAGGAGTTTTTCAATGCTGGATTAATCGAATCAAATATACGCGTATCAGTAAAGTTTATTTTCTCTGTTTTAATTTCATCAACGCTTTGTGTCATTGCCATATCTTTATTATTCTAGATATGGATATACTGCGAGAAACAACTCTCAGAAACTAGAAACACCTTTGTAATCTCTATATGATAAGTTTTGTTTTTTACATGTTATAGAAGTTTCATGTAATTTCTATAAGGTTTTTTGATACGCATAGGATCTGCCTCTTGAAGTCTTGTGAAGTCCTATGAAGTTTTATGAAGTCTAGCGAAGTCTTGTGAAGTTTTATGAAGTCTTGTAAAGTCTTATGAAGTTTTGCGAAGTCTGGCGAAGTCTTGTGAAGTTTTATGAAATCTTGTGAAGTCTAATAAAGTCTCAAGAAGTCCTACAAAGTCTGTGAAGTCTCACAAAATCCGTGAAGTCTCATGAAGTCCGTAAAGTCTCACGAAGTCTGTGAAGTCTCACGAAGTCTTTGGAAGTCTTTTGAAGTCCTCTGAAGTCCCATGAAACCCTATGAAGTCTTGTGAAGTCCCTTGAAGTCCTATGGAGTCTTTAGAAGTCTTATGAAGTCTTTAGAAGTCTTTAGAAGTCTTGTGAAAATATGAAGTCACTATGGTTGAAGTCTTGAAGTCCGCTGTTTCCCCCTTGCTCACACCCTTATTATTATATCTCACTTATTTAGTGGAACAAATATCATATTCAGAATCAGCACAAAAAACTGTATCAGAATAAATATACTACATCAAAATGAAATTTTTATGAAAAATTAATCTCAGAAGACCCTTGGACAAGGTTTTGGGAAAAGTGCTGAGAGAGAGTACGGGTGGGGAAGTTTTGCATAAAATTTTCTTTTATAAAATATATTTATTCTGATGTAAGTTTTTGTACTGATTATGAATATGAATATTGTTTTACGCGGAAAGTGAGATATCATAATAAAAATTGCTCGATAATAACATAATTTTGACAGTTTTTTGTGATCTTATTATGGATATTGGAGTAAATACGACTTTCACAAGACAGGAACGAGCTCATCGAAAACCCATGCTTATTTTTTTCGTCACATATATGACAGTTATAACTGTGAAAAAATAATCGGTAAAGTATGTGTCTATGATGAGCTGATACATTTTGGTGGAACTCCTCACTGAAACCTTTTTCCATCTAAATAAGGGTCCATTGATGATAGACCCAACTATTCAATCATTCTATCTATTAAATCTTTTTAAGTACTTCTTTATATCAAGCTTTGTTGAAGATATTAATTAAAATATTTGGAAAACATAAAAACTAAATTAAATATGAAAAATTGGAGCATACATATCATATGGAAAATGATTATACATTACTTTAAAGCTATTTTCGGAAAAAAGTATTGTCGAATTTTTATAGAAAAATCGATCTAAAAATTTTTAAAACATCGCCGAAAACAAAATTTGGTCAAATTTCAAATTTTCGACACCTTCACATAAAGAAAGAAAATTGATGAGTATTAAAAAAACGTCGAAAAATTCCCAGCATTTATGAAGAAGCGTCGATAAATTACATAAGGATGAGAGTTGCTTCATTTCATAGTTCTAGCTATCTTTCTGCTTCTCAGGTTGGCATTTATTACTTGCAAATAATGATGATCTCAAGAGATCGCACTATTTCTAATACAATTGCAACAAACTATTTAACACAATTGTAACGATAAAATGAGGAAGAGAGATGTTATGACAGACTGGAGGAGTAGCTAGCCGCTACTCGGCAATGATGTTTATTAGCTACTTCACATCTCCAGAATGTGTCTATTGCACATTCAACACAAGCTTATATATGATAGAGAAACAAAGAGAGAGACGATACAGAGAGAACAATAGAGAGAGGAAGAGGAAAGAGGAAGAGCAGTGAGCCGTGACGTATATATCGGCACAACAATGTCATTCTTCTGAGTTTTTCGCTATCTTGCTAAACATTACGTTTTTTTTTAAATGTATTTCAAATAGACATGGCGGACTGTAATAAATTTTTTATAGGATTTCGACTATTTAAGGAAGTCAATCGAGAAATTTGATTCTGAGTCGTTAATGATGCAACGTCATATATTAGTTTATACGTAAAATTTATACATCTAGTAAAGCCACAATAATAATTTTGGACATGTAGTTCTACTTCCATTAATAAAATCCTTACTCATTAGAGCATGTTAAAGAAGAATTAGTACGAAATTTTCATCTTAAACGTTTCTCAAATTAATATGTCTTGATCTCATTTTTTTATTTTTATTTAAATAAAATTGATGTTAGGTTAACAAATGCTTTGAAAATAAATGTGTATGTCATTCAAAAAAAAAAAAGTTTGCATAAAAAAGAATCATGACAAAAAACAATATAATACATAGATCAGTCTTAATAAATGTTCTCTTTTCATCGGATATTTTTTCATTTTGTATAGATCATATTTTTATTTTTTTTTCTTTTGAAAAACTGCTGTCAAACCAAAATGATCTGATGGAAAAATTTGAAATTGTTCTTGACTAGCGATAGGTTGATTTCCTAAAATTTGAATTTGAATAGGAATAATCGTTTGACTGTGTAAAATAATTCGATCATATCTTGCTTGTTTTGGCATTTTATGATGAAGATTTATCGTAAAATTTGTTTCTGTATCAAATGTGAAACCATGATTATGAGAATTCATTAAGGAAGTCCAAACATCAATCCATTGCGGTAGCCTATTAAATTGATCGGTATTTTCTTGATCATCTGCAGAAAAATTAAAATCTCCCATCAAAATGCAACTACTTGGAGAACGAGTTAGTACTTTTCGACAAATATCTAATTGACATAAACGTTGTTGTTTATTATCTAAAGATTCTAAATACACTACCAATACGAAGTATTTCATTTTGATCTAATTTAATTTCTGCAAATATTAAACGACGACCCATTATTGACTGTGGAAAATCAATTAAATTTAAATTAGAAATATTAAGACGATTGTCGATTAATAAGACAACACCATATGAACTATTGAATGTATGACCATCAACATCGGATATATAATATCGTTCTTGAACAAATAGTTGTGTCAAAAGTTGTTTGAGAATATTTTTTGCCACTATATATATAGAAATCAAACGTATTTTTTTAAAATTGCAATTAGAATAAGAAAATAAAACTAACTTTCTTGTAAACCGATTATTTGTGCTTCGGATTTATTTAATATGCCACAAAGACTGTTAAAACGCATTGGTTGATAATTTTTTGAAAACCAAATATTATATGTAAGAACTCGAAAATTCTTCCAATGACTTGTTGATTTATTTTGATAATGTGGTTTTTGTGACCATGTATATCTTTCGTTATTATATTCCCATAATGGAATTGCGAATTCTTCTTCATAGTTCTTATTATCCGTATGATTAAATAATTGCCGTGTTAATGCTGAACAAGGTACAATTGATTTTGTCTTCTTTTCTACTTTTTTCTGAATCAATATTGAAATTGTTTTTCAAGGAGCGAAAAGAAAAGTTCGATCGAAAACACTTCTAATTGTTGTTATCTTTAGATGAATCATGATAGTTTTTACCTTTTCTTGAAATATAAAGAAAATAAACAAAACAAAAACATATGTTACATTGGCATCGAATGTATCATCTTCTTATTAGTCATTGAAGCAGAAACAAAATATGCATAAAACCAATTGCCTTTTTTTCCTGTTCTTTTTAAAATTACATTATAAAAAAGCAAGATTTTCTTTCGTTACTGCGCATGTATTACTTTTGGAACAAACATTCAAATATTAATATTTTATTTTTTTTTTGTCTTCAGTTAATAGAAAAAAATGATATTGTCCAGACAGTTTATTGAATAATTTCCATATTTTATTAACAAATAGAATAAAAGAAAAGCACAAGTCCCATTGAAAAATTCATTATAAAGACTCAACTAGATCGATTATCATTTGATTCTCTTGTAGTTTTGGGTGTGGGGTCTGGATGTAAGTGTGTATAAGTCTTTGATTCTCACACCTTTCATATTTGATATCACATCGAATTCATCTATAATTCTTAAGATTAAAAACACGTTTTATAACTCAACAGAATTCCAAATAATATCAAATGATATGTTGAATTTCTTAATTTTGATCATCTTTTATTGACTAGATTTGTCTAATAATGATACTAATAGATTTTATAGATCATCGTTGAAGAGGACATTTATCAATGGATGTATGTCAATAAAACGATGTGATTTTCTTCAGTTCATCATTCTCTTTTCAGATCAATGGTTTCTACTAAACAAATTTCTCTATGAATTATTCTCAATCTCAATATCGATCACTCTATTGTCAAATGTTAATTCTCATTTCTTTCAACAATCAACATCAATAACGGATCATTTCTTTTTGATCATGTTTATTATTTAGTTGAAAAATGATCTTTTAAAATCATTTATCATTCCAAACTCTTCAATGATTTGTAATCTATGATCAATAGATATTCTTTCTTGTTATCGATCGATCTTATCGATTATGATGAGATTTCATAGTTGATAGATTGAAATCTTAATCATGAATAAAATATGAAGAGAATTGGTTATTTTAACGATGAATTTATTTTATTTTTACTATTTCAAATAAATCTTGATATTGATATTTTTCATCGTTTTCATTGAATATGAATTTATATCGAATATATATTTAATAGAAATCTTCAAACAAAGAAACTAAATCGATTTTATCTATTTGATTATAGTCGATTGTTATTATCGTTCTTGTTAAATTAACTTATATAAATCTTTAAATTTTAATTTAGATTAAAAAAAGAAAATCGAATAGCATATTAAGAATTCAGTTGAATGTTATTTCAAGTCAATATGATCATCGTTTCTTTCATTTTTTTCAAAATTTTAACGTTTTGTATTATTATTTCTTTTAGAAAAAAAGATTTTGTGAAAAATGATTTTGATCATCGAATATAATTGATAATAAGAGAATTTGATTTGATATTTCAAATGAAAAATTGAAGTTTTTTCTTTTTAGTTATAAAATAAAACAATGTGTCAATTTGTCATCAATCGATTAATTTCTGAAGATTTTAATAGATATATCAAAATTAAAAATATTATAGAACAGAATGTTACATTATAACAAATGATAATATTTTATTTTTTTTACATAAGTTTTTCTTTCAAATCATTTTTAATAAAGATTTTTCATCAAATTATTTTTATTGTCAAACATTATTTCGTATATTTAATCACAAATGTCACAATATTCTATTTAAGTTTTCATATCAAATATGATGTTTATCAGTTTAATTATTGAATATTTGTTCTCAACAGACATAATTTTATTTATCAAATAATAAAAGAGAACGCCCATGAGGAGATCAAAACACTTGCCAAAATTTAAATTTTAAATTTTTTTTATGTTCATTCAAAACATCATCATCTAAAAGCACCAAACCCAACTTTTTAGTTCATCCTCACTCTTCCGTTCTCTATTGATTTATCCACGAACGATTCTTAAGAAATGAGAGATAAAATATTGTGAAATTCTTTGAAATAATATTGATAAGAATCTAATTTGTAGTTCTTATCTTTTTCAGACTAATGTTCATTTTACGTTATTCGATATTGAAATTTTTTATCATTTCTGAGAAGTATTTCAAATATATTTCTTTAACAAATATTTCAAATCATTATTTTAATTAATTTTTATTCGAAATTTTGTCATTCGAATGGCAGACCATTGAAGACAAGATCATATGACTTTCAATCAAATTTCGATAAAGAATTAATTGGTGCATCAAAAAATCGACCAAATACAATGAATCAAATGAGAGAAAAAATGAAAGATCATCATTTTCTGTCGTTTTGCTACTTTGATTTGATTGTATCGATAATATGCATTAATTTTGAAATTTTTAGATCTAACTTTTAACTGAGAATCGTCATGCTTCAAACATATTCCACAAATCTTCATTCACACGTTTACTTAGGATTGTGGAATTTGTTATTTCGAATATCTGTATATGATTCTCGGAAAGATTTTGTTAGAATCATTTTCTGGATAAAGTCCCGATAGTGTTTAACTATTTATGAATTCATATTCAAGTAATGAATGACTCATTCTTTCACATAGAAGGTTTACAGAGACTAGAATCATGTTCGATTTTGATCAAAATAAATGAATTCTTCAAAGATGAAACACATTAATGACTATGATTTGATGTTCTTGAAAATATGTAGACCTGGTCAAGATTTAATTTCGGAGAATATTAGATAAAAATAAATTGATAAATTCATCATTTCATTCGATTTGATCGATATTTGACTTATTGAAATCTATATAAGAACATGTCAAATAATTTCAATCTTCATAAAAGTGCACATCACTTCATTTCATAGCTGCACCTCTCACTTTATTCACAATTTTCGATGTATAGCTGACTGATTTTAAAGTTTCTCTTCGACACACAAATGAGAATTTTCAAACAATTTTAGAATCTATGTTTATCTTAGCTTCAGCTGATTATAATTGATATTTTTCCAATCTGTGTCATCTATTGTTCATGTATGTTGCAAAGATATTTGTTCGTGTTTTTTATGAAATTAGAAATCAAAATCTTCTCTTCATGCATTGATTTCATTAAAAGAATTTTCTTGTTGAATAGCTAAAAAAGAGAATCAAACCATTATTTTTGATTTTCGGATTCAATACAGATAAATCTATGTCTTCATAGAAATCATTGTGGTTCGTTTTTCATGGATCATTTTCATCAAATGAATATCTGAAATCGCTGCGTTTAAATCTTTTCAATTTTGTTAATTCTTTATTTAATTGACAAAAAGCGACGCTCAAATTGGTGATAACCATAAAACTTTTTATCTTAATTTATTGTAAAAGAGCTGAAATCGATTTCTATATAGGTGAAGCACTTAAACTCATTCGACAGTTTCTTTTTGTATCAAAAAGTTGTGATTGACAACTATAATGAAAAAAGAACGAATTTATAATTCACATTGTTATGTTTCTAAATGACTAAAAATGTAAAATCGAAGACTGATCATTTATCTTTGATATAGTAACCATTTAAAGTTTAAAAAAGAAGTTTAATGATTGAATAAAATGAATAGACCATTCATCATTCATCATTCATAATTCATCTGTATCTATTTCAGTTCTATACTACTTTCAATAGATGAAATTTCGAGTTTTTAGATATATGCATCATCACTATTGATTGACACTTTTAAAATGTTTCATCTATATTTACCTGTCATTATTAATATTCAAGGTTTACCTGATTAAATTGACGTTCTTCTGTTAACTTTTAACTATGATCAGCCATTTTTTACCCTAATGACGACACATCATTACACAGATGTAGGTCTTCATCGTCGACCACTGATCTCTCTGTCGAAACATTCGACAAGAACGATTGTTAGTATAGCATTGGAAAGAAGACAATCCAACAATTATGCAAATATAAAAATATTTTCGACTGGATATGAAATGGTCATGTACCGACTTCATCGAGGTAACATAATTTTTTTTCATCATTATTAGGGAAAAGTACGCCACTCTATTCTGATCAGCGCAATATAAAGAAGTAAAAAGACAACTTCGTAGTGTCGAATGGCGCCTGTCCGCAAATCTTTTTCTTTTTGCTATCTCCCAAGCAACTGATATGTTTGTCATGTTCCCTTTTATTTCATAAAAGGGTCTTATGAAGAAAATTAGCTTGAAAATTTTAAATTTGTGTATATGCCTGCCAAGCGGGAAAATGAGAATATAATAATTAAAAAATATATATATATATAATAATAAAATATAAAAAAAAAAAATTTTTTGTGTGCGTGTTTGCCAGGCGGGAAAACCTGAATAATATAAAAATATAGTGAAATATATAAAGAAAAACAAATATATTGAAAATATATTGATTTATTGTATATGTTCTTGGAAATTATGTGAAGATTTTATGACGAATATTGAAGAGAAGCATAATGCGTCCAACTCAAATACCTCAAATAAGTAACAATGGTTTTCTAAACGATCGGGACGAAATGGCAGTTTATTTTGAAATACATGTATATTTTCCTTGTTTAGAATCTGGTCTTGATGAAACCATCTATATAGACAACAGAATTATGGCAGATGCTTTTGACGAAGAAATAAAAAATAAATATTTAGCCGCAAGTGATTTAGGACAACAAGCTGAAATAATAATAGAAAATAATCCATATTTACTCATGCACCAAGCATTTGATAAAACTGCAACACGATTGAAAAAAACTACATGATTCTTATCTGTTAATTTTTGAACATTGACACTATGCAAAAAAAAGAAATTTTTTTTTAAATTTAATTCATCGAAGTCTGTGACCTTTATCTTTTCATCATGATCTAAAGAAAAACATGTTTCATTTTAGCAATAAAAAAGACTTCGCAAAAAATTTTACAACTAATTTCCTACAAAATCATGCACAATTGAGAAAGATATTTATCGAGAGATCAACAGTCTTTCTTGTAACAAAAATTATTAATTCTCTTTGTCAACAAGATGAAATGTTTATGCCCATGTCAAGACTACAATGTTTTACAATGCATGCAAACCTCAGATAGTTTCATAAAATGGACTAAGTCTATCATTAGATACACGCTACCTGTACTTTATTCATTTATAAATAAGATATTATAGAATTTCGACATGGTACCCTTTGGATATGCTGTGAAATAGTACTTAACTTGAAAATTTTGTAGAAAATGCATGAAAAAAAATCGAAAAAATATACGGACATCTAGATGTATTTGATCCCTTTACTCGGATGTTCTTTATGGATGACCTCTAATCAAGAATATTATCTATTCTTATGTAATAAAAATACAGCTTATTAGCATTAGTCGAAATAACAAAAAAGTACTTGATGACTTTTCATCAGCAATACATATATTAATTTTTCTACGTGTTCAAGTGTAAATATTTGCTGCTTTCTTAAACACATCAAATAGAAAATTTTCCTTAGACACGTGTCAACTACACAAATGTTGTTCTTTAATGAAGTTCACTATCAAAAGATCAACTTTTGGTTGAACTAAATAATACTCAAAAGATAAAAGTAATTTAAAAATTTCAGATGCAGATAATCAATGCAGCAAAGTAAAATATCACGCAAAACACACACTGATTTTCATTAAAACCATTCTTTTCTGTTACTGATAGAAGATAATAGAAAAAAATTTTATATCTTCCATATTTCTACTCTTAGAACTTTTATTTTCCTCTATATGCATAAAAAGAAAAGATGCCTACATCATCATCAGATGAAAATCTTTTTATTTTATTAAACAATATTTCAAATGAAATCAATCGTTATTTCTCAATTTTTATCTTTTTATTTGGTGTTATCGGTAATATTCTTAACATTTTCGTTCTATCACAACGAAAACTTCGTTCAAATCCATGTGCTTGGCTTTTTCTTACTTCATCTATTGCTAATCTCTTTGCTATTCTGTCTGCTATTACTACACGAATGCTAGCTGGTTGGACAATTGATCCAACAGATACTATTGGATGGTTATGTAAACTTCGTGGTTTTATTATATATAGCTCAAGAACTGCCGCATATTGGTTGATTGTGTTAGCTGTTATTGATCGATGGCTTTTATCAAGTACCAGCGTTCGACATCGACAGCGGGCTACATTAAAAAATGCTCAACGAGGTGCAATAATCATTTTAATTATTTCAAGTCTTCTCTATGCTGAAATATTCTATTGTTATGAAGCAAATCTTATTAATACTCCACTTCCATGTTATACTAAAAATACATTATGTCGTTATATAATTGATATATCAATTTTTGTTATGGGAATATTACTTCCTGTACTACTTATGATTAAATTTGGTTTAATGACTATTTCCAATATAAATCACTCTCGTCGTCGTGTACATGCACTAGCTATGTTCTTTGTTGGTAAGAGTACTATTGAACCTTCAATATCTCTTATTGGTCAACAACAAAATCAACAAAAAGCAAAACAGGAAAAGAAAATAGATCGTAATCTTCTTAAAATGCTCCTTATTCAAGTTATTCTTCTAACTTTATTTATTCTTCCATTAGTTCTTGAAAAAATATATTCAATGTTAATTAGACCAAATAAATTTCCATTGGAAGCAGCAATTGATTCTTTAGTTTATAATATAGCTCTTTTACTTTGTTATCTAACAAATGGAATCCCATTTTATATATATACATTATTTGGCAGAAGTGTATTTCGTAATGTACTTCTTGATTTATTCAGAAAGATTGCACAAAAACTTCTAACAATGGAGGTATGTGTGTTGATAAGTGAAAAGATGACACATATTCGGGTCAAATGAAAACTCTCACCGCCAAACTAACAAGGTTAAAATATTAGCGGTTGTTGGTTTGCCTAGAGAGAGATGTTTATATTTTAAATTTAGGTACAAAAATGAATCAGGAAGGGTTTTCTCCACT
>CAJNOL010001034.1:0-68957 GCA_905250125.1 Rotaria sordida | reverse complement strand
GTCGCTAGCTGTTACCGTTATCGAGTTATTGAACTTACACCCAACCCTCTTTCATTCTGGCGCGGACATTAGTTTCATTGCAATTTCTGAAAAGTAACATGTTTCTGTGGCTAATTTTAAAAATAAATGCTCATTGTTTAAACTTTCTATTTTTTTAAAGTTTTTGTCAAAAATAAAAATTAAAGAAATTAATAAAAGATATATCTTATATATATATTACTTTCTCTAATGAGAGAAGTTACTATTTTCAATGAAAAATATTTTATGAACATACTATAAGAAATAAATATTATGAAAAACTTAGTTTAACTATGTTATCAGACAAAAAATAATGAACTGATAAGATAAATCTCATAATCGACAATGTTTGATTATCATTAGAAGTAAATTTTCTTTCATCTGAGAATGTTTAATCCACAAGATATTAATGTGGATAAAATCTGTGTATGTGAAACTTTCAGGACATTCTATGGTTCATAGAATCTCTTTATGAATAAAATTTCAGATCCAAAGTCACTCATCCACTATTGCTACTCACATGTTGCTACAAGTCAAAAATCCAGTAAATCAGTCATAACTCCTTCGTGAAGCAATAAAGGGATGCATCAACTTAAGGTATTTCACTACTCACTAGAGTCTAAAAAATAAAAGTAGTTCGAGTTCAAAAGCTTTTTAATCACCTCGAGAGGTTCTCTCGTGTGCTGCATCTGGATGCGTTGATCCTGTGCGTTTCTAAAGTATGTCAGACGCGTTTTAATTCAAAAAAATATCTATACAGGATGATTGAATGAAATGTTGAATTGTATGTATCAATAGATAAATCCCGATAGCTCCTCGCCAACTGATATTTCAAATGTGAAAGATGTATGTGGCCATTTTTTTTTCATCGTTTTTTTAATTCGTCCATGATATTTCAATCAATTTGTGTCAATACTCGATCTTGTATCAGTTTTTTTTCATTTTCGCTCTTGCTTTCTCTTCCATTATACTCCTTGATTGTTTTTTCTAGTATTTGGCTGATTTTTTTCATAAAATAATTATGATATAAACAGAAAGAGAAAAAAATGTCGTACTTTGTGACAAAAAGAAAGTATTAGCTGAGTATAGGAGAGATTGTCTATAAAAGAAGGGAACAGACAAACTTCTGCTACTCATAAATTCATTGCAACAAACAACAAAGAAACTACTAACATGATAGCAACACATACTTTCTTTTTGGGATGTGGGTGTGGGTTTGGAAGTGGACATCGATGGATTGAGAACACACCCATATCCACACACCCTTAAATAAGTTCATATCATTCATTTCGTTTGTCGATAATGAGCTTTAATTTGAATACGAATCAAAGAAGAAGTAATGTATAGATGTCAATGGAAAAGAGATTAGAATAATGGAATGTAATTCATTCTATTACGAATGTATATATATATTGTAATCAGAGTGATGAACATCAACACAAGTATGGATCAACGAAATGAAGAATATTTAAAAGATTGGAACCGCGCGGCATTTTATAGTCATAACTTTCGATATTTTTCTTTTCACACTTTTTTCTTTCGATCTTTTTCTTTTAGATATTTTGACGTTTCGACGTTTTTCTTTTCTATATTTTTTCTGTAACAAATTTTTTCGACATTTTTCCTTCCGATATCTTTGTTTTCAGCCTCTTCCCATCTAATCATTGATTTGGATGATTTTTAGCCTGACACTTGTCACTCTCCAAATAAAACATTTCATATTAAGCATCACCATTGTAGACAAAACAATTCCAGTGCATTTTGAAAATCTAGATGGATGTGGGTGTGAATAGGGTTTGCGAGTGTTTGCTGATGAAGACTATCATGACTTCCACATCGACAACCACACCCACGAAAAAATCAGCATTATTGATGACTTATCTTTTCATCAATAAATTAACGTTACACACTAATTTTTCCCCAAAAAGAGTTTGTCTGGCTAGGAGATGTATTTTTCAGCTATATTTCCATTTTTTATAGCCTTAACTTTTGAAATAAATGCATGCCTCTTTTCGAAACCAATTGTATCCAACTCTAATTGTGTGAAGTTCACAGTCCTATGGATGCAACAGGTTCTACTGTAAAAGTAACAGCGAATTATGACTTGATTATTATCAGATCATCGTCAACATTGTATAAGACAGTATTGAAGAAAACATGTAGTGTGTCTTAGTAACAAAATTTGGAGCGGCTATCCGAACCAACATACGATGTTTCATTCAAATTATGAATAGGGGTGGATGGTATGAGTGTGGAATGTGGATGTGTGGAATAGAGCGTGGGTGTGGGGGCGTGGGGACGTGGGGTGTGGGTATCGGATGTGCATGTACGGATTAGTGTAGCCGTTTTGTAAATCCACCCACACTCCCCATATCCACCCACAGAAAACCGCACCTCATTCACGATCACCCCACATCCACACACTCATCTACACCCACACTACACATCCCACCCCATACATACCGCACCTTTCTGATAAGCTTGCTTGTAGAATAGCAGACGAATGTCTGATCAGTCAAGGACTTTTCAGTAGTGATTGTAACATACAATTATGAGCTGTTAGTACTGAAACAAGACTGGGAAAAAAATAGCAGAAGTAACAGAGAAAAAGAAATAAACCAATCAAAACGCGAAAAAGGAGAAGAAAAGCGTAGAGAGAAAGGGTTCTGATGAAGCAGTTCGCCGAGCATGGCTAAGTATTTCGTAAGTGATGACACTCCAATATAGTGGCACTAGGATCTCATATATTATTTTCTTGTGAATTTTTGAAACACTGTGTTGTGTACGATTGCATCATTTCATTGACCTTTTGTCTGATTCGACTTTTTCCTAGAATGATACTTCGAAAGTACATCACAAATTACTTTTCCATCATGATCAGATAGTATAGTGAATGAAAGTGGAAAACATTGTCCTATGTCATGAGTATGATTTTTTCTATAATTCATAAGGTCTGCTTCCAGTAGATCCGACTCTGGGACGCACTTGTCAGCGAAACTTGTAAATCCAAGCTCTTGAATTATCATCGAGAGCCTTGGCATATGATGTGCAGCACTATTAATATATCGATTAGTCGCATGGTGCACGACGTAATTCTTTATATCAGTAAGTGATGTAACTTTAATGTATCCATGAGCGCTGGTTAAACTAAGAGTGGCGAACCATTCTCGATATGTCCTATCGCGAATAGTTGACCACTCACTGGTTTTTATGATATTGTAGAGATGAGCTTGGGGCAACAAATAGTAAGCAGAATAAGGATTTGTTGGTGCTATCCACCATCGTTTATCAAATTTAACAAGAGAATTAATTGTCGGCGAAGTTGCCAATCCCAAATCAGTAAGAAATATTTGGTTTAATTGCTGAGGAAAAGGTAAAGAGTCATTCAACTTCGAAGTTTGAGTCTCGAATCGTAATAGTCCCGGAAGAAAATATAACCGACCGAATGTTGTTTGAGGAGGAAGACTAACCTTATGCATGTAAAGTGAAATCAATTCTTTTGTTTCATTCGCTGACATATTGAACAATGTATATGAAGTGTCATTAACAAGCTTCCAATACACTGTTGAAGTGGAAGTGAGATCTTCTTCTGAATACCAGAACCAATCGAAAAGTAACAAGTTCTTTGAAAAGTAATCTCTGTGTTCAGAGGGTAACGCGAGTCCTAAATTTGTCGTATAGAAAAAAATCGCGTAGTCGACACATTTTCATTGAAAATGAACAAGAACCTTGGTTCCATCTGGTGCACCCAGATAATTTGAACTATTAGAACTTTTCATTAAATCTTTATGTCGAATTTGAAAATCAGACAACTGCTTGTTTATAATCCAATTTGAAGAGCAGGTACCAATGATCAGACGCACACTCATGTTTGCATGAGTAGTATTGCATAGATCATGAGCCATCGACAGCTGATGCACTACATACATGTCTCTATCTTGTTTCTCATCATATGCAGTGATCCATATCAGTAATCGATGATTCGGAAGTGTAGTGTGCGTATGTCGAGAATATTCGCTAACCGACAACTTATATTTTATTAAAAGGAATTTCCGCGATATACTTAAGCATATTTGTGCTATAATAATTATTGTGAGAATGCCGATAAAAATACTGTAGATAGATATAAAATTTGACATCTAAACAAACAAAATAGTGCTCCTGAATAGATTGATTCACACGCTCTTTTGCTGGGTGTGGGTATGGGTGTGAGTGTGGGTGTGTGATTCAGTGGAATAACGTCAAAGGTAAAAATGCTGAACATAAAAATGTCCAAATAAAAACGTCGAGATAAAAATGTCAAAGTAAAAATGCAGAAATAAGAATGTCGGAAGTAAAAATATCAACAGGTAACAAAATTGAGAATAAAAATATTGAAAATAGAAGTATCAAAAGTTAAAATATCGAAAGATTAAAAGGTCGATAGTGAGAATGTCGAAAGAATCTTGCACTATTTGAAGTCAAAGAAGTTGAACACCGTAACGATATTGTTTAGAGCATTTGAAGAAAGAGGATGCTAACAGTTGATAAGTATAATGCATTATACTTTTAAGTAGTATCATTGGTCGATTACATAACTGGTCATGAGGATCAACAAAGTATAATCCACACAACTAAGCAAACAAACAAAATAAATATCCATTATATGTATACTTAATCTAACATAACATCAATAACTGAAATCAATTAAATTTGATCATAGATATAACACCCAAGCGGTCTGAGAAATATGATACTAATATTACATTTATTATGTCAAACAAAGAGCAATCACTGTTAGTATTGAACAATTAATTATTTATACAAATGCAAGAAAAAACCAGCTAGTAAAAAGTATTAGGTGTGCATTAGTAATGGATGCAAAATTTATGTACATACAGATCCAAGTGATACATATCTATATGGTGGTACAGATCAACACAATCATGAACCTAATCCTGATATGGTTACAGCTGGAGAAGTTTGTCACAAAATAAAACAACGAGCTGTCAATGAACTCTTGCCGATTTCTATGATTTATGAGCAAGAAATTTCGAACACAACTGTAAGCTCAACAATTTTGGCTATCTTACCTGTATATCATGAAATTGGTATATTTGTTAAGAGTCAATACTTAGTTGTATTTCTTTTTCATTTAATAGGTCTGAGTGTTACTAAAGCTTGACAAAAGGTGGTGCTATTATTACCACAATCATGTTCATTCGATGTTTCTGATGATTATAAAACAACTATTCATGGAAAATGTTTCCTATTATGTGATGAATTAATCGCACGACGTTAACGTGTGTTAATATTTTCTAGCGATCGTCAACTAGATTTACTATTTCAATCACCTATTGTATATATGGACGGCATATATTCAAAAAGTCTGCTGCATTTCACTCAAATATATATAATCCATGAAATATTTTTTGATTAATGTAAGCAACAGTTCTTCTATATGAAATAATTCTTTTTTTATTTAAAGTGTGCCATGTGCCTTTTGCTTGTTAGCCAATAAAACAGCTGTTACATACAGACATATTTTCAGTGAACTTAAACAAATGGCATTAGAATATGGTACAATTTTTCCACCTACAATGATCATGACTGATTTTGAATCTGGTGTTATACCCGTTATCAAATTAGAGATGAATGATAAATGCTATGAAATAGACTTTAGTTCGTTTTTCACTGATTTATTTCTAGATTCCGTCAGCAAAACATGTTGCCTTTTTTTTCATTCTTGTCAAGCCATTTATCGTCAAATAACAAATTTGGAAATGCAACAGGATTATTTAGCTGATGAATGTTTAAGAATATTATGCAGAAAAGTCATGATATTAGCTTTAATGGCGTAGGAGCAAGTGATAAGTGGTTTTAGTGAAATTCGTGTTGCTACTGATCAATTAAATGCTATTTCTATTCAAGATTTATTACTTTATGTTGAAAGAAATTTATTTGTTAAATATAGAGTTATGGAACATGTCTAAATGTGAGATGCGAACAAACAATATTTGCGAAGGTGAGAATAACAGATAGAATTTGAAAGTTATTCTCTTTCTTTTCAAAAGATAGCACAACAGGCTGAATGTTCGCATATATCGACATCATCCTAACATTTGTGACCTTTATAAAGTTTATGCAAAATGTAGAGAAAAGGGTACAATATATCGCGATTCAGTGATCTGTTGGTGCAACAAAACCAAAAAATATTCGAACAACAGTTATTAAACATCGTATCGATACACTTCAAAATCGATTTTCTAATAAACTTATGAATGTATCTAATCTTCTTACTGGATTATCATACTTAGTTGCAAAGAAAACAAAATAAAATGTATTCGTTTAATATTATATGATGCACTCAGCTATGTTTGTTATTTCATTATTGTATAGTTTTTATTACTGTTAAAAACTTTTTTCTCAAATTATAATTGTCATGAATCTCATACTTAAATAAAAGGTCCTTATCATAAAACTAAAATAACAATCATCTCCATCCGATTTTCATAGTCTTTCAAGGTCTTTCGACATTTTTATCCTTCTACATTTTTGTCCTTCGATATCTTTATTTTCGACATTTTTCCTTGGTTTTTTTCGGTAATTTTACCTTTCGACATTTTAATTTTTCCACCAAATTCAAGTTTATCAAGTGTTGGTATGGGTATGGCTGTCCTAGTCATCTTTACCTTCATCTACACCTACACACTTACAGCCACATCCTTCTATTTTTTTCTAGTAATTCTTTTAGTTGTCTCTTGGTGTCATCTTCTTTTTCAATGATTATTTTGTTGTTCCTATCCTCTTTTTTTCAATTGATACTCACTAAGACATAAGTTTGGTGAGAAGAAGTTGGAAGACGGGCAAGGAAAATTTAATTGGACAGAAAAGAAAAGTAAGAGCGAAGCGGTATGATAACCAAGACAGTGTATGTAATTAGAAACTTCTCTTTTATGTCTTCTCTTTTTGTGTGAATTTTTCATTGTATTTTCTTTTTCTTTCCAATATAAGCAGCCATGTCGATATCCGACATAAATTTGTGCCTAGATTGTGACAGTATATGGAAAAAATGAGATTACGAGCAAATCTAAACATAGTTATTTAAGTAGAAGAAATTATTTTCAATAAAAATGTAATAAGATCAGACCGAGTGTATCCATACCTTATTTTCATGAATTACTTTAACGTGCTTCATTCACTTTTGTCGGAAATACTACGATCTTCTGTATTAAACAACTTCTGAAGGAGACTTTTTCGCTGGTTCAAGCCTATAATCGGAATAGCCTATTCTCATCAGTTGGAAAAAAGTCAATCGGTTCCAGCTCTAATACACAGGGTTACTGAAACATTTTTCAAACCAAATGTGTTCAAAAGCTACTTCATTAAAGTATGCAAAGGTCTCTTTTCTAATCGAATAGGCTACTCATCTGCCATAGAATACTTTGATATTGTTATATTTTGTTTTCACTACTATTTTTATATGAAGAAACAGAATAACATCATTTTGGATATCATATAAGTTTACAGATAAAATTATAATACATTTTGAAGAAAATATTATCTTTCCGGTATATCATGAGTTTTAGTTCTTTTTATAAATCTATAAATAAGAACAGCACTTTAAACTGTCAATCAGTAGTGAATATCCCCTACTTTATATCTGTGACAATACTCACCAAGTATTTGATTATTTGAACAAATATTACAGTGTGCGCTGTTTGAGATAGTCCTATCCTCCTTTTTCAAACTAAAAATGAAACGATGCAAACTGGTGCTTTTCTTTATATACTTTTAATTTTCATAAATAGTATTGAGTTGGTTGAAGCAATAAAGAAAATTGATGACTCCTTTCATGAGAGAATATTACAGTCAAAGAAAAAGACCTGATGATATGACGTTACATTCTCCGTAAAACAATAATGTCATGGAAACCAGAATTTTGTATTTTATTTTTCCTCTATTCTTAAAATGTAGCAATGTATAATGCAAGCGGCAATCTACACTTTTAAGTGCTTCCATACATTACTAACATCAAAAAGATTGCAGTAAGTTAAACAAAAAAAATTCCCTTTGCTCGTTCTTTTCATCAAAAAAAATATCAATTTTCTTTTTTTGCAGAAGAAAAGAAAAACTTTTTTTTCTCATTCAAAGTAGATGGAAAGAATTTCTCTTTCGTTGATTACCACGACAATTTTCTGCTCGCTAACCTAGAGACATTTTTTATAGCATAACTATATAGTGTGCAAAGATTGAATCGGCTCTATCTCTCTTATAAAGAGAGCACTTAAAGATGTGTCGAAAGAAAAACGGTGTGGGTGTGGGTGTCAATCTTCTCTTCATCTATACCCACGCCCTACACCTACACCCCCCACCTATTCATCCACATTCCACACCCGCATTGACATCCATTCCAGCACGCACACCTATATCATTATCATGTCTAGATAGTCGTCAAAAGTTCCATAGAGTATATATATTAGCATTATATTAATCGTTAACCTAATGCTAACACCTCAGTGTTAATAACGCTAACACAAAATAATGCCAAAGCATTAGGGTAAAAAATAATATTGATACCAAAAGCATGAGAATTAGCACTAATAAATACTAATGCTAGCTTTAATGCGACACCCCTACCCAACATTGTTGAAGGGTTTTTATTTTACATTGTTTTTACAGTATGACCATTCACTTAGTATATTAATTTGTTTTTTCAATTATAACGTGAACCAATTACTTTGTTTCATGTGTTCAGCCTTCAGAAGACTGTTCAATATAATAAGACTAGGAAATGTCGAAGCAGCTGTCTACTTAACAAATTCGGTACGATGTGGCCTACCGATAGGCCAGGCTATGTTTTAACGAGAAACTGTATAGAAAAGCACTTTCTTTTGCTTTTTTCTTTGGCAAGAGGTTAAACATACTGTGTCATCTATTCTACCTTCAGTACTTTATTTGAGTCTTTTATTCCATAGCATGATGCTTGTTATTAAAACAATCAAGACAAAAACAATTATCACAGTCAGAACAGAAAGTTTTTAATTTCTTTGCTGTCGCATAGTTCGCTTCTCTTGACTGCTGTGCTCTTTTCTTTGCGTAGCAGCCAGTACAGCGTCTGTCGACATTGCGCATAGATCCTCTCTGTTCTTCGAGCTTGTAATCAGCGAGTTTGCACTTCGAACGACTTGCTGATTATTGTTTCGGATCAGGTTTCAGCTTCTCTAATGGCGTACCAAGCAGTAGATATTGGAGAAGACTTTCGCAAAACTGTACAATGGTCACGGCGCTCGAGTAATAGCTTTTCTTGTAAATCAAATAACTATTTACTATTGCCGTCCCAAGAACCAACTCAAATGCCACCTTTCAGTACCACTTTCTTAAGCTTCTGAGGCGCGCGTAATACGCTGATAGCTGATCCGATAAATCACTACATTGTCTCTCTTCGTTATAATCTATTACAACTTGTAGCTTCATGATACATTCGTTTTTACTATTAGTCTTTCCAGAGTGCACCACAGTTGCTGAATGCGATGATCTTGTCGATATCATCAAGACTTCTTTTTTGTCTTTCCACATGATTAATTTTATGCCGTCTTTATTCTCGAGCCTGTAAACTTCACTGCATCTAAGGTTTTTCTGAAGAACTTTGCTTTCCGATTCGGCACGATTATTTCTTAATGTTCCAGTAAGACACGTATCGTGTCCTAACAAACGTTTCTCAAGAGAAATATTGGTAAAGAAGTTATCAGCTACTACAGTTCTATAACATCCCGAAAGACCATCTAATAAATTGATTGCCACTATTTGAGCATGCCCAAGACCTGTCATGGGATCTTGCTCACCAGTATAGATCACATAATTTCAGGTATATCCATTGGTAGTTGCTAGCTTGTACATCTTTACGCCGTACTTGTACGCTTTTCCAGGAATGTGTTGTTTAAACAAAAGCCTGCCACGCCATGGTATCATAGTTTTGTCGATAGTAATAAACGAGCCAGGCATATATATTGACAAAAATCTCGCTTTCAGTAAATCCACGAGTGGTTTCAACTTGAACAGCCTATCTTAGTTCGAATTTTTGTTATTTTTGTTCGAAAAATGCTAAAAGGATCCTATCCAAAATCATCATATTTTCCCCCATTCCGGAAACATTATAAAATGAAAGTATTTTAGTAATATATAACTGCTTTGATATTGGTTTATTCAGATCTTGTTCCTTTCGTGAATAAAAACTTATAGAATGTCAGGATTCTCTGTACGGCCTTCAAAAAAAAATTAGACAACGAACGAGGGAGGTACCCCAACTGTTTAAAAGCTTTTGACTCTATCTTTTGTCTATAAGTAGGTTTCAGTGAGACTAAGAAAACTCTAAAAGGGTTCATGTCCATGGTTCTTCCTTCCCGAGATACAACCATTATGTATGTCAAAAAACAGGCTTTTTATCGGCTTTTTTGAAAAAATCGTTTTCTGGAATCGTAATGACTTTAGCGTTAATTTTTTTTACAGCTAGTCCCACAAATAGCTGTCTGTAGAATTAATTTCAATTTAGTTCTTTTCTTGGAGCCAAAAACATCAAATTCTAATTGTATAAGACATGTAAAGTTAAACTCTCATAGAGGAGACAGAATAAAAAAGAAAAAGAAAAACAGTTGTTTATACTTGTCGACTACGTGTGTGCTATACAGATGTTGGTGCGTAGTGCTTGATGTATATATATATATATAAATCTTGTATCGCTAACTATTATTGAGCTAAAAAGGTGATCGAAGCAGCTGATATTATAACTATGCTATCTGAACGTGTTTTAAGGAATGATATCTACCGATCGACAAGAGATAAACAAGTCCAACAACTGATCGAGCATGTCTTCGAAACTATTTAAAATTTTTTATCAGCCTCATCATTTGAAATTCATGATGAATCTACACTTGATGAGACAGATTCATCCGAGGATTTATCAGAAGATGAATTTGAAGCAAGTGAATGCCATGAGTACGAAGAATCTGCAGAAGCAATGGAAGAAAGTGACTCACATTCAGAGTCACAAGAAGAAACAATAGGAAGTGATGGACAATCAGGAGAAGAATTTTCCCTCGATTATATGAAGAAGGTGCTGAACTATTATGATGAAACTGACAAGAATGGAAAACGAGCACATAGTTGGAAGACCGTTGCTTATCGATTTCGTTGCATTCGTCATCAATAAGACATTTCTTGCTTTCGAGAGTACGTTCGTCTTGGTGGATCAGTGAGACAAAAAGTAGCAGAGATCAATTTGTTTGTATTCGGCTTGTTTAAAGATGCTCGCGAACAATCTCTTTGTATTCATGATGCGGATCTGATACGCTGGGGTATAATGAAAGCTCGACAACTATCAATAAACGAATTTTCCGCTTCCAAACATTGGCTTACGTATTTCAAACAAAAATATCGAATTGTTTCTTGGAAAGTTTCTAAAGTTGTTAGTAGACATTCGAGAAAAAATGTCGACGAAATTAATGCATCAGCTGGAGAATTTGTTAATGTAGTCCGAGCAGAGATGAAAAATTATTCTTCATATGAAATCTTTAATACGGATCAAGTTAATTTGGTAAAGGAATTTCGAAGCAATCGAACACTTACGTTTAAAGGAGAAAAGACGACAATAGGTTCAGTAACATCTCAAAACGCAAATTTTCATTGCTATACTATTCAATCTATTGTTAATATGGAGGGGCAGGTCATTGGACCTCTTTTTTTATGTCTTCAGGAATCGAACGGTCGAATAAGTGAAGGTGAATTTTAAATTCTCAACCTCTTAAAGTTTATTAACCTTTGCTCAATTTTAGATGTTCAATCCCAAATGTTTCGAGCTGATAATATTATTGATACCTGTTCGAAGTCTGGAAAACTCACTAGTTCGCATGTTGAGTATTGGCGTGACTATGTTCTCATTCCAAATATGTCTAAAAAATGTCAACTTCTTTCTGATTCATGGCGAGGACAAAACGACGATAAAATCTATAGGAAAGTGAAAGGTTTGAAACGACTACAAATAGCCGACAAGACGACGGACAAGATACATCCGCTTGATATTTATTTCAACAGGCAAATTAAAGGTATTATTCGTCGTATATATGATCGAATTGCTCTCGACCAATTGAATATTCAAATATCTGATCGAAATAATTTAATTAAACTGGTATCACTCGCATATTCTCAAATGGCAGCACCTCTCTTTCGTAAACTCATACAGTGCGGTTGGTTCGCGAGCGGATACACGAATACTCATCCTGGCCACTTTTACAATATTGCTGAAGCTTGCTTCTCTTTCGAATCGTCTTTATGCAACGGAGAAAGATGTTCAACTCTTGGTTTTATTTGTTGTTTGTGATGTCGGAACGTATTATGCTTTCATCATTTCTACACAGAGTACCACTACCATCAAATAAGATTTTACTTTCTCTACACTTATAGTTTAACTTACATATTATATCATTTTTTTGTTTCTCATATATAAAAAAAATTGTTTCAGATTTGGTGCTTTGCTATTAAATCTTTAGTTCTTCGTAGTTTAATCGAATTGATAATTGAAATCTATATATATCAGTACCCATAATCGATTTTCTTGAATATGTTTAAAGTCCAAAATTTTTAGACCTACGGGAAACAATTTTTTCAAAAAGCCGATAGAAAGCCTGTTTTTTGACATACATAATGGTTGTATCTTGGGAAGGAAGAACCATGGGCATGAATCCTTTTAGAGTTTTCTTAGTCTTACTGAAACCTACTTATAGCCAAAAGATGGAGTCAAAAGCTTTTAAACAGTTGGGGTACCTCCCTCGTAAGATACCTTTCATTTTATAATGTTTCCGGAACGGGGGAAAATATGATGATTTTTGATAGGATCCTTTGAACTGAAATTGAAAAATAATTTTTTTTTTCGGTTCTTCGGAGGGCTATGACAAAAAAATTTTTGTCTTGTGCAAAAAATAATTAGTCTTGTTAGCTGCCATATGTGTAGAACGAAAGAGATAAGCAGTGTCACTGATGTTATGTGACAGAACGATGGAAACGATGACCTTCATGGGACTCGAACCCATACTTTCTGCTATCCGGGCAGTTGTCCTAAGCCAATTAGACTAGAAGGCGCATCGAGATCATCGTTTAGCGTTCGTGTGACTCATCACGGACGCTAACACAAATATAGCCACAAATTCATTTTATTTTATGTGATCTTTCCTATAGTCGAGGGAACATTATTCTAAATAAGAGGTGTCAATTTCGAAAGATCCGTGTGAAATTCTGTTAGTATTGCTCAATTATCGATACATGCAAGCACTATTATGATCTTGCTAAGCTTCTTTCCTTATGTAACTCTATATCCTATCTGGATCCTCCTTCGAACAGCTTGACATAAGCTCGCAAAATCTGGTTAAATCCCACCTGCATTTATATGCGAATGTTTAGGAGATCCTTCGATAGATTTGCATTCATATTTCAGAGAATCATGCGATCAGAAATTTTATTGAACCATGTGAAAAGCCTCCTGAAAGACGTACATTGGATCCTTAGGGTTCCCAAAACACATACGGAAAATAATGCACATTTGTTCTTCAAGGATTCGGAATTCTCATTCTTTCAATCTTCCTAACAAGGTCCTGATAGCATTTTCTCAGGATTTTTTTAGATTCGAAGTCTGACAGAGTTCATCGGTTTTTTTGCTTAAATCCTTGTCTGGAGTTCATGTAAACTCTTCCAGGATGTGAGCTTGCTAGTACCTTTTCTGATAATCACACTAAAGCTCCGCATTGAAAACTGCGAATAGAATCTTCATATCTCGATATTTTTCTATTGAAAGCTTGCATCAAATTAATATTGCTCTTTCTCGAGAAAGGGTGTGGGTGTGGGTCTTTGTTTTCAATTCAAACACATACCCCCACCCACATCCACACCCACAGCGTTATATAACTTTTAAGTTAATTGATATTATAGAATAAAATTTTGGCATATAAAAATCTTTAATAGAATTATACCAATCATTTGAAATAGCTTATTGAATAGAATCATTCGAATATTTATCTACTGTGTTTATATCGTTAAGTGGAAACCTAATAAAAACTCTTTTTTGTTATTCTTTTTTGTTTTTGCAGCATATTCTTTGCCAACAATTCATTATTTATTTGAATTGATTGATTCAAAAAAAATTTGAATGATAATAAGATTTTGATGTAAAACTGTAATTTTCTATTTAATCATGCAACTATTGTAGTTTTTTTATTTTTAACTTCTGTTCTACTAAATTCTTCGTTAGAAGAAGGATTTTTCGTAAACAGAACTTTATTTTCAACAATTAAACTATGACAATTAAAATCCATTTGAGCACTATTATATATTTGTTGGAGAAAATAATTAACACGAATGAGTTGCTTTCCAGTTTGATCTATTTTGATAAATTTTGTTCGAATTTTGAAATTGAAAATATAAATAGTGGAAGATATATCATGTATTGATAATAGTTGTTTTGCTTGACAATCATTATCTTTAATAAATATCATTGAAATACCACTCATTTTCTTTTTTGTAAATTATTACTAATTTTGTTATTTACTCATTTATATAAATAAACTATTCATTTTAATCTAAACAAATTTTTTCGAAATGATATTTATCTTATTTTATCTCTTTTTAAATAATTTCAATTGAAGAATGAATAGAAAATATTTTCCTGTTTAAAATAGACCTCTATCAAAAAGACATTTCTAGTGTTGGTCAATATTTCGCACATCTCGAATGAAAAAAATTTATCACATAACACTGATAACTGTTTAATTTAGACAAAAACTTATATACTTAGTAGAAGAATGTTAAGAAAGATATTCATTCAATGAAACCAATTCGAATCACATACATGTTATATTCAAAACTTGAATTTAAGTGCTCGATTATTAAATGCCGATTCCTATTTCTTTTTGATAGAAGGGTGCTGAAGAAAGTTCTTCTTTTACTAAAACATAGAGAATTTTCTCCTGTTTAGATCAGTGTATAATTTATATTTATCATATATTCCTAAACGAAATGAAACCAGAAAAAAAGAGAAACACTCGCGTAATAAATTCATAATTTTGATATGAATTCATCAAAAATATCTTGTATACAACAGTCAGTTATAATTAAATGTCGTTTTACAAGATGTTTTTAACGAGTTCATATAAAATATATAAATTTATTGAGCGAATGTTTCTCTTTTATCTTCTCTGATTACATTTATGAATATGTGATAAATAGAAGGGTATGGGTGTGGGTGTGGAAAGCGTGAATGTAGGTGTGAGTGTGGATGCGTGGGTTTGAATCTGAATGAGTTCACTCTCTCACCCTCACACCTTCTTCATCCACACCCACACCCTAAAATTACATATAATGTGAAAGAAATGCCACATTTTCTACTAGACTTCATATCAACGACTGATTACCTGATGACTGCTGACTAACCATTTTGTGTATATATTCAACGTCAAAGTATCACCGTCACATGAGCAAAGTTTGAAATATTAAACTAATAACACGATTCAAATTCATCGAACATGTATAGAATTCAATAAGCCGTAGAGTACTATAATTCACTTCAGAAAGATATTCAAAACGGAGTCAAAATGAATCGATCTATTTGGACGTCATGAACTATAACGTCATTACAAATGCGAAATCAAATGCAGATATTTCCATACCTCGTCCATCGCGTACTTTGAGCGATAGTCACTAGATATATAAAAGTAGAAAAATGTATTTAAAAGAAAGGCGAAGGAGAGAAAAGGAAAGTATATTCATTGTTCAGTATAATGAATCAGTTTTGTACTTAGTATCGGTGAAACTTTTGTACTCGATGATTGCTTGAGTCCGTCACATACAGATTAAGTTGTTTGTCAAGTGCCATCGCGTATGGACGATAGAGTAAGTTGGCTGAATTACCAGATGACTGTGTAGCACCGGCAATAGTTGTTCCATTTGGTTGGCTAGCACGAAAAAATTGTATACGCTCATTGTTACGGTCGGCCACATAAATGTTTCCCATTGGATCAAATATCGCATCTGTAGGGTACAAAAGCGTCATTGATGTGCTACCAGATGATCCGACATATCCAGCAATAAGTGTCCAACCACTAGCACCTATAACCCACCGAACAATATTGTGGGCACCATAATTGGCAATCACTAGGCTGTTCGAGAATGAATCAAAATGAACTGAATATGGAGAGTATAACTGATAGGAATGTGTTCCTGATCCATTTCCACCAGCAACCAAAGTACCAATGGATGCATTCGAGGCATAACTCATAATACGATGATTGTTAGTGTCTGCTATGTAAAGAATGCCGGAGCTCGAGTCAACATTAACACCATTCGGATAGGATAGTTGATTGAAGGCAGAACCATTGGTGCCTGAAATAGTCGTCAATGGATTTCTCGAAGAAAGTAACACCTAATAGTAATTATAATATGGGTGGTATTTCCTCGTTTCTCGAAAACGAGGCTGTTGAAGTAATATCATTAAAATGATAGTTTCGTCTAGAAGCCGTCAGAATCAAAGTTGGACTACGCAAAGATTTATGTTCACGTCTAAAGTTTATTTATCAAAACCAATGTACAAAGATTTCTGTCCTTATTCATCATGATGTATTTCCAGATAGAGATGGAGAAAAAGTGATTCTTCTACTTTGGAGGCTTGGACTAGGAGATAGTATCCAATAATGAGACTTTTGACAAATTGTCTTCATTTTCAAGAGAGAAAAGGACTTTCATCCATGGATTTAGTGATTAGATACAATCTTGTTATTCATTACGATTATAGATTGGTTCAAAAGCTGCGATTTCGGATAATAACGATGCACAAAATGGGATTTCATATGCAAGTTCCTTACTGATGTTGTTGGAATGAGAACGTGAACATTGTTTCTTAGTCGTACTACTCATTGTTGAAAAACTACTTCAAATTCATCCAGTGTGGCCAGAATAATTGAGTACTTCAGAGATTTGAAAGGTGTTTACGAGTATTGGTGTAGGAGCCTTGGCATCACTAGTTATGGAATGACCTTGGACAAGTCATTAATAACTGTTCACCTTAAATCAAATACCTGATAATATAGACCCTACATCATGATATAGATCATCTCAGCTGATGGTATAAAGTTAGTCGACGTCTATATGAAGCTCAAACTACTGAAGGGAAGGATTTCGAGCTAGTCTGCCATTCTATTCAGATCTCCAGCTAATATTACTCATAATGAAGATATTACGTTTATGAAACTGCCTATTGGCAACAAAGTAAACTACAAAGTAGTCAAAAGTCATGACTATTCTATGAACGATACAATTGGGTGTTTGAACAACCATCACATGTCAGTTCTCTCACTTTATCGAATCTCTTTTTTTGTGCAAACGGTGATCGCATTTCTACAGAATATGCATCAACATCACTTAAACTAATTAAAATATGGTTTGAAAGCTTCACATTCAAATGCTATCCTAATGAAAATATATCTTACATTTGCTAGGCTTCTCTGTGCTTTTCTTTTTTCTTACCGTTACCGGCAACAGTTTTTCCCGTGAATGCACCACTAGACCAAAGTTGAACTCGATGATTGTTAGTATCAGCTACATACAGCTGATTACTTGAGTCAACAAAAATGTCGCCCGGTTGATTCAACTCATATGCCGCAGAACCTGCTGTTCCACTTGCTTGACCAGCAACAGTAGTTCCCGTCAACTCACCAACGATCCATTTCACAACTCTGTTATTAGATTGATCGGCAATATAAAGGGCATTCGATGAATCCAATACGATATCACTGGGATTATATAGTCGATTAGAATCAGAAGAACCTCCAACTCCAGTACCAGCTACAGTGGATCCTATTGTATTCCAACGTAGTCCAATTGAGGTACTCGCTGAAAAATCAATATCATCGCCTCATAGTGATATCCAAAAAGTTCAAAAATCAGAATTCATTCGTATTAAAGATCGTTTTTCTAAACTTTCCTCGAAATCATTCCCTCAATTGCAACACGTTTCGACTCATTAAGGTTACAGTTGTAGAACTGCTATTTATTTGGATCTACACGAATGCCTACAACATTGGCAACTTAATACTCGGCTTCTTCAGGTCGTTGGTTTTGGAAGTGATATGATTTCTGGATCAAAGCTGACTTAGAGAAATTCAATTAAAGGTTGTAGTTTCTTACTACTATGATAGAGAACTCTCCAAAAGATGTGGTCGCTTGAGAACATCTCTTTGATGCACAGCATTCATATTTTCAGGCGTCTGATAAGGACAATTTTTGATTAGAAATGTCTTGAGTCGGCAATATTTGATGAATGTAACTCAAGGAAAAACAGCAACGACTATTAAGTAGAATTTCACAGATTCTGTCACAGAAAAGTATTACATGTAGTGGACTCATTTTTTCGATTTCGCAATGAAAAATGATATTGTTTGAATGTAGCTCAAATCTTCGAAAAAAAGCACAATTTTAATGAACCATTTACTTGATATCGAAACAAGTATGATGCTCGCAATAAATGTATCCACACCTAGCCTTCAAAATATGATCTATGCAGATCAGAGAGAAAATGTTTTTCTTCCATGTTTGATTGGGACTCTTATTATGATAAAATGGCTTGCAGCACAATACAAAAGAGAGATACAAAGTTCAGCCGTCTTTCTTATGTATAAGGAGTTCAAAACAAACTTTGTATGAAAAAACGCAAACTTATCGCCAGTTTTTTGTTTCTATATTGAGAGTGATTGCAGACAATGCTCACCTGTTGTTTGTTCTGACTTATGAACGAGTGAGTAAATGCTGATCGACAACGCAGTCACAGTGCCCAAAGCAATCATAATACTAACTACTATTGCGACAATGAATAGCTTCGGATGCGTCGTTTTACTTCCAGTAGACTGAACTAGCGAAGTTCTAGGAGAGAAAGAAAAGTGAAGATAAATGTTGATACATGAAAAAGAAAAAGTTAATTCAATAAAGAGTATTACTCACGAAGAATTTTCGTTCAAAATATTTTTAGAATGATCTGAAGTGAACGATAATTTTAATGGCACCTCTTGGCTTGTATCGTTCCGCATTTCTTCTGCTTTTGACGATGACGTTCGAAGGTGAGTAGATTGAGATGTTAATGGGCGTGGTTTGACAATTGATGATGAATGAACAGTTTCTATATGCTCTGGACTTGGTGCTGATGTTACCTGATAAAGATAAATTAGCAACAAAATAAGATCTAATTGCTTTATATACAGTAAAATCTACTGTAGTGAATACTTCCAGTATAGGGGACACTGATTAGGAATTCAAAGAGTATGTAGCTATCACTATAATTACTTAATCAACATAATGACTCTTCTTTATTGATCAGACGGAAAAACAACAAAGAAAAAACATATCTTAGTTGTAGAGAAAGAATACGTTCTTTGTTTGGAATAGATGAGACGGGTGTATATATAATCTCATTGAAACATTTGTTTCATTTTACTAACATTATTAAGAGAAAGAGGTCATTATGTCTAATTGACGAACGTTGACTCTGAAACGAAAGATTACACTAATTAAAGGCATTCAAAATATTCATGATTTATCAACTTCATTTGTTTGTAGCTACTCCAACGTCTCCTCTACACACTCTCATCTCTATGCTTGAATTACAGTTAATTGACATTGATCTGTATTCGAAAGTAGCGAAATAAAGTTCTATTAAAGATTATTTTGACAATTGTTGATTGTTCTATTGTCAAACATAAAACCCATGAAAAGAGAAGTAATAAAGTGCTCTATCCGATTATCTTATTTACTGATACTCCAAATTCCTAGAAACATGTCTACTTCTTTGAAAAAACATTATATTTTGAAAACACACGGCCTACTTAGAGTGAACACCTCTCTATAGTATACACTTCTGAAAAATCAGAACAGTGTCCGCTATAGAGATGCTTTATTGTGTATACATATTGTATCGCTTCTTACCTGTTTATGTGGCTTTAGAATTGAAACATTTATATATCGATAACGCTTCATGCTATGTTTTACTTACCGACGAGTATGGAGATGGTGAATGATGAAAAAATACTTCATAGACGCACAGATTTAAATGTACTTTTTTTTATGTACACACGAAAAGTCTCATTTGGATGCTAATTTTTGAAAACGAATCCCCATCGATGTAACTTCATCAGGCGATCGTACTTTAACACAGATGTTTACTTTAAGACGTGTGACCAAATTAAATTCGATTCTTTCGCTTATTGCTCAAGCAAAAGAATCAGTGTTGCTTTTTCATTCTTAGCGACACGGATTCTTTCGAGTGTTGCTCAAGCAAAAGAATCAGGGTTGTTTTTTCACTCTTAGCGACAATACATCGTGTTAATTGGTATTTCCATGTATAACACGATATTTTCTATTATTGCCATATCTCTCATCCATCATGAATATTGGTCATACAGTTAAGATGCGTTGTGATCAGCATTGTCATGTACACTCGATTTTCTAATATATTTAATGCAAAGCGGGTGTGGTTGTATGTGGGTGTAGATACGGATATGAGTGTGTGGATGTTGGTGTAGATGTGGGTATGGGGTGTGAATGTAGGTGTGAGTGTGGATGTGAGTGTGGCTCTTCTCTATACCCATACTCATACTCATGCACCCACACCCACACCATTTCTGAAGGATTTGTTTGGATAAGGTCTTTGCAAGAGACTGGAACAGGGTGGTCGGATACTTTTCTGACCAACTGTATGTTTACTACGATAAACAGTGTTTCGTTTTTATTGTTAAATTTTCCGAAGAAAATAAACATCTAATGTTGATAGGAATAAACGCATAGAAAAAGAATTTTACAAGAAAATAAAAAACGGAAAACCTAAGTTAATCTAACCTCCAAGAATGTGAATCGAAGCTATTTATATAATCAACATAACGATAAGAGTATAGTTTTCAATGAATTCGGTTATTCGAAGATGATTCTTGAACAGAAATTCTGTTACGTTTTGTTTGTTTTCTTAGTTTAATTCAATTAGTTAAATTATCATTGAAATATATATTCTATCATATGTAGAAATGAAAATGTACATTGACATAGAATATTTTTTCACTAGATTTATTTTTCTATTGATGTGAGTTTTCTTTCTATTAAGAGAGCCTCCTCAAAAATCGATCTCAGTCCAGGAACATCCAAATGCCGTGAAACTTTGAGGATATGTGGGGGCTGTAAAAGGACGTCTTTAGTAAAATTTTCAGCCTCCTATTTTGGCGCATAAGGGAGATACGAACTAAACAAGGATCAAAAATAACTTATCGCGTCTCCAAAAACTCTCTTTTTTTACTCTTATCTATCTGGAGGAAAAAAATCTGACAAGTTTAATCACTGAAGAACCTCTCAAAAACATGGTGCTCATATTATAAAATTGCTTGTCAATATAATAATAACAAAATTTTATCAAAAAAAGGGCTCTCATAGGCACTGCAGTTTTTGATGCTCTTTCAAACAAGAAAAAATATTTGACTTTATATCGGATCATAGTTGATTTTCTCTGGAGATACGTCGTTCGACCACCGTTTTGAGAAAAAACGAAAAACATTTTTTTGGTTTTTCGAATAGGGATTGTCAAAAATCTTGAAATTTTTTTGGAAAACAGAAGGTATCGAAGAGAAGTTTTTATCATTTATGAAAGAGCATATGATAGGCTATCTCCCCATGTATTTATCTCAATTTCAACGATTCTGACAAAAAGTGACTTTTTTGAGGGAGGCCTTAACAGAGTTGCTATCCGAATATCATCGTATGTACAGATTTTATAATTTAGTCAAGTTTCTTTTTAATATTAGATAAAAATGAATCTAATTCATGTGCATTTTCACTTTTTTTGCTACGCAGCTATTTCTTTCGTAGTATTCTTATACATTTCTGCTAAATTAGATTAATAAAATTCAGATCTATACAACTTTATTTAAGCGATATATTTTGCATATAATGTGGCAAAATGTTTGCCTAAATGATAGCAGACTCTGCTTCATAAAATACGAGATTTACGCAAAATACAAATGTGAACAATAATAAAACTTATTTCTAAAAATATTCGTTTTGGGGTGGGTGTGGGTGTGGATCTTTGTTTTCAATTCAAACACATACCTCCACCCCCGCCCACACCCTCAAAAAATATTTTTGCTCGAAATTTCGCCTCTACTCCCCTTCAGAATTATATGGAGCACAAACATAGCTGAGGTGGACCACAGGCGAGATTTCGAGCAAAAATAGTTTTTGATAAAATATAGTTTATTCGACGTAACTTTTTGGATCTGATTCTGAATATCATACTTATTTACTATGAAATCAATTTGTTGGAAAAGAAATTTGAAAATACTATTCCATTTTTAGACCTTTTTGCCATGTTTTTCTATGGTTATCGAAAAAGTGGATTTTCTTAAAAAAACGCTAAAACACCTGATTACAAGCATACGTAAATTTTTTCTCTATTACTTGATGATTCGAAAACTGTGTGAGAATTATTTTTAGCTCTAATTCTAAAAAGGGAGATAGGTTTACAAGCTGGATGAGTTAGCCTGGTTGACAGTGAGTCTTGAGAAACTAGCCAAAGCAGACTACAACGATCAAATTTCGTCAAAATCATCTAACTACTACAGTTTTTCATCCTGAATTCAAATAAAGCAATTTCTGCGAAGAATAATCAATTGTGACCAGAATAATCCGTAATCTTCAGAAAAAATCGCTATTTTTGATTTTTATTGAAGAACTAACTTTTCCTTGAATATCCGGTCTGACGTAGGGTTTGAAAAACAAAAAACTATATATTATTAACCAGCTTCGAAAGCTCTATTGATTGATATATAGTTCGACGAATTTTAATTTGTGCTCGATTTTTGCGTTAGCGGCACCTTACCCATTTAATTTATTATTTGAATACAGGATTTGTATTTGAAAAGATCTTTACAAAATGATAGTTCATCTCAAATAGTACAGCATTGTCGAAATAATGATTTATCAGCTATTGAAATCTATAGAATGCTTTGAATGATTCTAGAAGATTTTGACCAGTGTTTTTTTTTATCTATGTTCAAATATTTTAGAATAGGTAAACAACTTCCTGATCTGCATTGGGGGATGAACTGTACCCATTAACTTTTGATCTAGTAGTTAAAACTAACAGAAAGTTAAATCACCATCAATAAACTGATATTCATAAGTTTTCTTCGAAAAATAAATCTATGAATTCTAAAGTGTTTAAGTAATGATAAAAAATCAATGGCAAAATGATAGACTTCATTCAATAGAAGTCCATTAGAGGATAATTTTATTTATCCGATAGTAATGAAATATTGATCAATTCACATTTGATTTGAATATTTAAGAAGAATATCTTCAAGTATTGAATTGAATATGAATGAGTCTTATTTCCACAAGTGAACTATCTCTACAAGAAGAAGAAGAAGAAAAGATTTTTTTGTTATCAATTTGAAAATTTTTCGTTTGAATATGATAAAAATCTAATTGTTCAACATTGTAGATGGATTTTATTTGATTTTCATCTTTCCTAGTCGATATTTATTCAGAATTAAATAACGATATTTTATTCTGATTTATTGTCAAAATTTCTTACATGGATTTTGCACCTCACAACTGGTAACAATCAGAAACCTTTATAATGCGAACGTTTTAGAAGTTTTCCATGTAGCTAATAAATAGAAACAGAGTATTTATTCGGTTTAATGACATTCCTCATCGACAAACAAAGCTGAGTACTCTATCAACTGCATTAAGTGACATGGGAGTTTCTGAAGTGGAACAGTGTGACTAAAAATAGTAACTGATCTGACTCTTTGAAATTGATCAGCAGACATTTTACACGTGAAAGCGATTGTGAAGTTCCATCGGACCGAACCGGACCGGCAAAAAATGGTTCAATTTCGAGATCTGCTACTTGTTTATTCGATTTCAGGAGGATGAAGTAAAAGGATGATGAAGAAATTGTATCCAAAAAATAGATCATCTTCCTGTATCTAGCAAGAGCAACTATATATTTCAACTGACCTTTTTGTCATTTTAATAAATTTTTCTATTCATATAATTCAAAATATTTCATTTAAACATGATAAATACATAGATACAAGTCATTCATCATTAAAAATTTTGTTAGCAATATCTTTTAATTATTATATTATTCAAAGTTATATACATGTTATAAGATATTGTGTGCATGACTTTATTGTTTATACGCTTATAATAAACAATAGATTAGATTCATACGGTAATAATTTGTTTTACTAAACAAAACAAAAATGAAAGAAATACAAACATCTTTTTAATAAGATGCAAAGAATCAGATTGATAAAAATACTTTCGTATGCATCTTTATTTTTAATACAACAAACAGATTGTAGTACATGAGAGCAGAATCACTAAACTTTTTTTTGTTTTTGTCTATTTGATTTTGAATACAAAAAAAAAAGAGAAAATTATAAATGGAACATTATGTTATTTCTTCAATACGCATGAGTTTGGTTGACAAAAAAAAACAACTGGCATACAAAAAAAAAAAAGAAAATAGAAATAAATAAACTTGATTATAAAGAAGAAAAGAAAGCGTAAGACGAATAAAGATCTATAATGAACTAGAAGATGATGATGCTGCTGGATTATCATGTGCGTCTTGCCATAATTCACCCATTTTTAATAGAGCTATACATCGATGTCGTCGAGTTTCACGTGAACATAATGAATCATTTAATACTCGATCACAAACATCTCGTTCAATACTTTCAACTTCAAGTTTTGTTGCACGCCAAAGCGCTTCCATAGATTTAGCAGCTGTATCAGCTTCAAGTTTACGTTTTTCTTCTTCAGTTAATTGTGAAGGTTGTGATGTCGATGATGATTTACCATGACGATTATGTTTAACTGGAGAAGATGTTGCTCGATTTGTATGAGAAGATGGTTGTGATGGTGGCGGTGGTGGTGGTGGTGGTGGTGTAGCTGATGCTGTTGATTCTGATGGTACATATCCCTCATAATCTAAATGTCCTGAATGATGTTGAAATGGATATTGAGGATCTTTTCCTTGTTCTAAATTTGCTGCTGCTTCTTCATCAGCTATTTGTGCTAATTTTGACATTGATTGTCCCCATTCAACAGCACATTTAACTGTTTTAACTGTTTCTTTAACAACATGTACACGTTCTTTCCATGATGATTGTACATGTTTACCAAATCCTAACATACGTTTACCAAGATGACCTTCTTGTGAATCTAATTTATTTAACCATAATTTTGCTTTTGATACGTATATATAACCAATAGTATGTAATAAATGTTCACCATATGGTGCACTAAGTAAATTTGGAATGTCTAAACGTGTTATTTCAATAAAATTATTTAATGTTTGATTATATTGTAAATCATTATGATGTGTTGGAATTGATTCTGTAAAAACAGATAATTTATATGTAAGATTTATTGATAATTGTTTAATACGTTCTTCACGTGCTTGTGTACGTTCTTCAGCATATGCCAAACGTTTACGCATTTTTTCGTCTTTTTGTTCACGTGTTTCTTCTGTACCTTTATTTTCAGCATCTTTGATTATTTCCGAAATAGCATGTTTAAATGATTTAGCTAATTCAAAATCACCAATTATTTTTATAAATTGTTCACCACCAAACATTAAACGAAAGAATTCTTCAGCATCAAAATCTTCTAACGATATACCAGCTGAACCATTTGCTATAAGACGTTCATCTTTACCATATCTAAATATAGAAAAAAAATTTTTTTTTTTTTATTTCGTAAAGACCATCACAGACGATTAAAGACTGTACAGTATGATTCATTTATTTCTACTAGTTTTCTTTAGTTTATTGTGTTTCTGCAGAAGTTCTCCAGAAATACAATAAATTGAATAAAACTAATAATGTTTTGTTCTATTACATTTCTAAAGGATTAAGTTAAAGGATGATGATGAAAAAAATACGTCTGAATAAAGTAATCACTTCTGTAATTAATAACAATAGGCTACATCGTATTTCATACTGTAATCTCGCAGGAATTACGCTTATAGATTCTTATTTTATAATGAATGTATTATGACAAAGCTCTTTTATATAGTATAGCTCTCGAAAAGACTAATCGTTGTAACGATAGATACTTAAATACTCTTCTAGTGATACTACAAAAAAGCACAATAATAACTTAACAAATAGTAAACTTTCTCAACATTCCATTAAATTAATTGCATATGTAACTACAATACATGTCAAGAAATTATATATCATTAATCTATTGAAAGGAAATTGTTGTCTTTCAATAAATAATAAAATCATTATAATAGAACTAAATTTAAACAAATTTTATAGAAGTAAACAACGAACTGATTCATTATCAATAATAAAACTTAACTGACAAAGTTTTGTAACCATTTATTAGGATTGGTAAGGAATGATTCTTACGAAAGAACGTTTTCAACGGATCAACCACATCTAAATTCGAACCCTATGCATAAAGTAAACTCCAGTGAGATATGAACAAAACACCAATGGATAAATCTTCTTAGGCCTTCTGTCCAAAATTCTAATAAAATGCCTATAACTCTGGGTAGAAGGTCCAAGGGACTTATCCTTTAGAGTTTTTTCATGCCTTACTGGAGTCTATCTTATGTACAGAGTCTAAATACAAAAGCAATTAATGGATTGAAAACGTTCTCGTGTTGGAAATTATTATGAAAAGTTTCTGGCGAAAGTACTTTATCTGTTTGTAATATTCTATATTATTCATAATTGAAAATACAAATACAGGGTGTTTCATAGGTCTTGAGGCGCGACAAAATTAGTTCATATGCAGATAGCAAATAACCTCAAATCGAATGTTTTTTATATGGGTTTTGAGTTATTGGTGTCAATCTTTTAAATAACATATCTTCTCTTGTAATAATAAAAAATATAAATATTGTTAAGATGTATTTTTTCCCAATCGATTAATAAGATATTTTATTAATAATATTTCTCGTACATTTCCAGTAATTTATCGATAGTTCACAAGATAACCTTTGTTTTTCGTTTTGCATCCAACATCTTCATGTCATGTAAATAATAAATTGTGATAAGCATCAAATTACTTTTTTTCACGCAGAATTATTCATATCGATCGATTGCAAAAAAGTTTATTCTCATATTTATATTTTATTTTTCTATCACAAGAGAAGATACGTCATTTAAAAAATTGACATGAGTTACTCAAGGCTTATATTAAAAACATTCAATTAGAGATTATTGTCTATCTGTATAGAAACTAATTTTATCATGCCTCAAGACTTATGAAACATTCTGTATTTACAATAAATCCAGCTGTCAGTTATTATTTACTATGTCTATATTAGATTTGAAACTGGTAGAATTTATTCTTAACTAATTCGTTTATATAATTCTTAATTTATCGTGTTTCATATACGCTAATATTGAGAACAAACGAAGAAGTATTTCAAAACTTTTCATTCATATTGTAATGTATGTCTCAATGACTTCTTGTACATCGCTATCAGAAAATGATTTTTATAAACAAGTGAAGTAATATTTTAAAGTTTTGATGTATTAAATTCCGAATGAAAATAGTTATTATTCTATCGCACGGAATACATAAGCTAATAAATTCTTTTTTTTTGTTTTCATATATTTTTAAACATCGATAAAAAAAAAATTACTACTCAAAAAGTATAAGCATAAAGATCCTTTTATTTTTTAGTCTAGGCTTACTAAGAGAAATTAGATTTCAATTAAAATTGAGTTTATTTTATTTTGTTTGCACATACCTATTATAAAGTTTTCTTTTTTCTGGATCACTGAGAATACCTATTAGAAAAAAAAAATCATTAACATTAAAATATATAATATTATAATATTTTTATATATTACTATAAGCTTGTGAAATAAGTTTAAATCTTTCAGCATATTCACGTCGTGTTATTTCATTGAGATTTTGTGTTCGATCAGGATGATATTGTAATGAAAGTGAATAATAAGCTTTTTTTATTTCGGATGCAGTCGCTGTTGGTGATACATTAAGTATATTATAATAAGTTCTATCTAATGGTGCTTCATCTGTACCATTTTTTCCATGAAAACCAGATCGAACACCACCGAATGAAGATTTTTTTTTATCATCATTATCACCGGATGTACCAGATGCCATTATAATATTTAATTTAGAAAAACAAAAAACAAAAAAAACAAAATTATCTAAAAAAAAAATAAAAATAAAATAATTACAAAAAAAAAAATCATTCGATTAAAATTTTAATATCATTCACAGAAGAAAAGGAATTAAACATTTTCCAATTGTTCTACAATTGTATTAATCATTGCTTTATCACATTCAATTTGTTCATTAAAACGAATTAATTGACGAAGAAAACTAGGATTTGGTTGTACAATAGGACGATGTGAACGAATTTCCGTTAATGCTTGTTCAATTGACATTAAATGATTTTTTATTAAATATGCACAACATAATGTTGTTGAACGAGATACTCCACATACACAATGAACAAGTATACGACCATTGGATTGTCGAGCGTCTTCAATAAATTGACAGGCTTGTTCGAAATATGGTGACATATTAAATGAAAATGTATCTTCAGCTTTTATAAAAAGATGTTTAACATTCGAAGGAATAGAACCTTTGTGTGGGCGAATCCAAAGAACTGATAGAATATGAGTTATATTTAAATGTACGAGACGATTCTTATCATTAAAAAATGATTAATTAAAGCAAAAAAACAAAAACAACGATGAATAAAACTTACTTTATCACGTAGTGATTTAAGACCACCTAAATAAAGAAATTTGTCGAAAATAAGTGTTGGTTCATGATATGTAATTTTTCGTTGTATTTTATTATTTAAAAGATGAATACGAATATGATTCAGACGTTGCTCGAATGGATCAATAGGTTTTCTGATTGATGATGTAGAAGTTTGTGACTTGCTCAATAATGATAGATGAGAAGGTGAAGAAATTTTTTTTCTTTTATTTGTTGATATACGAGGTTGTACTACTGTTGACATATTTGTAAATAACAAGAAATTTCTAATCAAATACCGTGTCGTCTCGTCTGCTCTTTTGATTGATAACTCATTCAATAATGAATAATTTCGATGACTCAAGGTCGATATTTTGTTGACTCACTGGAAACCTATATGAATGGCTAGGCGAGGTTTATAAGAAATCTTTTATGTCAGAAATAGATGTCTATATTAGTCGATGTTGTACTCTGGGCATCAAAATGGATATTGAGTAAAAAATTGAAAGTCTACTTTAACATATGAGTTATTTAATAACATAAAGATCTTTGTTCCTATTAATTAATATTAATCGACAAATATCGCTATTAAGAATTAGAAGTTCTTTTTTTTTTATTGCGAACAAGTCTTTCATTCGATCGAAAAACAACTTTTGCTTTTATCTGCGTGGAATTCGAAAAAATAAATCATTCTTCGTTAGCATCGAGCCCTTTTTCGGTATAATGATTTTACATAATTTTTCATAATTTCAAATCGAACGAAACTTTCATAGAATGTTCGTTCGCTTATAATACCTATATAGCATTAGCGCAAACATTTTTCTAGATAAAACTCATTTTTCTTGGCATAGAAGTACTTTTATTAACAACTAATTTTCTATTCGGAATCAACATCGACATGTATGATGTACTAGTTTTCTTAATCAAAAAAATAATAGTCCACGGAAAGATCTCTCACGGTGATAATAAAGTCTTTCTAACGGGTTGTCAGCACTGAGGCCCGATACGTTGAAAGTGGCGCTGTCTTCAATGAGTTGTATCTCAGTGCTTTCTAATGAGGGGAGTTCTCCAAGTGATAAATCGCTTTTAATTCGAGACTGCGTGCATTATATTATATTTTTACGGTACTTTTAAAAATGAATGCCGTGTCCTTCTCAGGAATACCAGAAAAAAACTGATTTTCGAATTTCGACTTGTAACTTCTCATAGACACAGGCCTTAACACAAATAGCTTTTGCGAATGTTTCAGATCTTGTTGTTGTTTCTATACTAAAATGCAACTATGGTGATAGTGTATCTTTTACATCGCTTATATAAATTGGCAGATTTAACTTTCACAATAAACTACTCTCGTTAAGGTCTGTCTTTATGCAAAGTTTCAAGTCAAAATTCGAAAATCACCTTTTTCTGGTGTTTCTTGAAGAGAGCCATGGTATTCATAGCTAATTTAGATCTACATAATGCACATAGTTCTGACTAGAAATCAATTTATCAGTGAGAGAACTTTCCTCATAAGTTTAAAAAAAAATCATATATTCGCCTGTTCTATGAAAAGATGACCACTATGGGTTGAGAACTAAAATTATTTTATTTGAAAACTAAAACAAAAAAAAAAGAAAGAACAAATACAAGAAAAACAACAACAACAACTGTTTTTGACTTCTAAAAAACCAAAAAAACCAAAAAGACACTGTCCTATCGTCTCTGTATAGTTGGCATATTATGAAATTTTGAAGTTGTATATTCATCAGGAAATGTACATGTTACTTGTGATTGTTTTTTTCTTATCACTTGATTCGGTGGTAAATATATTTGTTCATTATGTTCTTCTGCTACTACTTCTTCTCCTTCTTGAATATTATTTTTTTTCAATTGAGAAACATTTTGTGTTAAAGTTTTTAATTGTTGATAGACAAAACGAAGATCACTTGTTTGTTCATAATCAAAATTATATCGATAACCGGATCGTTTAGGTGGTATTGGTGGTTGTCTTATTATTGGACGATCATAGAATAAAATTGATGAATGTTGTTCATTATTTGATGATTTTTCATTTGATGAATTTGTTAAAACAACAGCTGTAGCTGTTGTTGATGAAATAAGACCTGTACTATTTGTTGTCATTAATAATACATGTTTACGTAAAAATTTTAAATATTCATTACGAATTAATGTATAAAAAAGATGCCATTTAAATCGAGCTAAATGAACTTTTGTATGCATAATACTATCATAAATTAGTTTACTGCTTTTTGAATGTTGACTTATATGACGTTTACGTTCAATATCATGCCAAATTATATCACAAAAAGTTACTAAAACAAAAAAAAATAAGAAGTCGTATGGTCAATATTCAAAAGATTTTGTAGTCTGTGAAAATGTTGGGCATTAATTTCAATAGTTCAATTCCTCGAACTGAACTGTCCAGAAAATTTTGTTCTATTTAGATAATGACGCTTCCGTAACAGAACAAGAGACTTTTATGCAATTTCTAAAGTAGAACAGAAGTTTTTTTTTAATCCAGAAGTGTCTTTTCTCAAAAATAGAATATAAAATTATTCGCACAACTCAGTTCTTATGCTAAAATTAAACTTTTGGCAAAAAAAATTTAATTAACTCTGACAGTGACTCCGTGCAGGACTCTAGTGATTACTCTGAGAAGAAAATATCAGACTTCAAGCACTATTAACCTATTGTTTCCTTCCTTGGATAAGTCCTATGTGGATACCCATATGGGTATGGGTCGGTCTTCTCCCTTCCTCCAATCTTGATGACCTCGAAACACCCCTACTTTTCTTAAATGTAATAAGTTTGTCTTATAGTTTAATTTACAAACTTTTGGACTAATTACTTTTACAATATTTCGATCTGAGCATTTGTATGACATTTGTGGTAGTTGCAAAAAGTCTTGCTACCAGGTAAAAAATATCTAAACTTTAATCTTTGAACATGTTGAACTCTGATCTCAAGGACTTGGTCGGTCTTTACGTGGAGAAAAATGTCATGATATTAGATCCCTCACTCGATAGCTTAGTGCTATCTCTATCATTAATAAAAACTCCATATCAAATAGTTTTAGTTTGTCTGATTTATACAGTAATCTTCATATCTCTGACTAATTTTAATTATATTTGCCTTGAAATCGTAGCTATCGGTGAAGATGAAATCGTTCCCAACAATCAAGACTTCCTTGTACTTTAAGATTTTAAATTATGTTTTTTGTAAGATATGATGAAATGTTATGATAAATAAGATAGAAATCTTACCCAAAAGTGGATGTCCATGAATAATTTCCATATGAATAAATGTAACATATGTTGCATAACCTTGATCTAATCTTTCTAAATTTCTTCCCATAAATGAATAATCTAATCTACCCATAAATAAAAGTGATGCTAAAAGTGATTTTGATACACGTATAACACATGATAATATACCAAGAAAACAATCAAAATAAAAATTAAAATAATTAAATATAAAAAAAATTCGACGATTATTTAATGATGATGTACGACCAAAATTTTGTAAAAAAACAAATTCTGATAATAATGACATTAATATATGTTTTAATAAATAAAGTAATATTATTGGTAAACATAATGCTAATATATGTTGAAACCATTGTGTATCATAACGTATCCATAAACGAAATAGAAAACAAATTATAAATGAAATTTTATAAAATATTATAAAACCCCATGCTGTATAACCACATAAATAACCCGAAAAATGTAAACATTTTGATATTAATTCATTATTTGAAAAATTATGACGTGGTGGTATATCAAGATATTTACCAGCATATGCTGATATTAAATGTTGTTGAATTTTAACTAAACCATTAAATATTTGTGTACAATAAATAATTACAGATAATATTGAACATATTAATAAATCATTTATAAATTTTGTACCCCATTCAATATTCCAATTAAATTGATTTAATATTAAAAAATGTAAACGATCAAGTTGATTTTTTATTGAATATACACCATAAAATGTTAATAAACATGTTAAATTATAAATAACAATTAATACAACTGTATATGTACATAAGATTTGTATTGAAAATGTAAAATAACGATGCCAACGATAAATTTTTCGAAATGGATGAGTTAATACATTATTATAATACATATCAGATGAATGTTTACTTTTTAATAAACCTATTAAAACAAAAACAAAAACAAAAAAAGAAATTTAAAATAAGATTTGAACAACTTTTTACAAGAATAATATGATTAGAGATGTAAGTCGAGTGACTGAGCCACTGTTGATCAATACATCGGCTTACATCTCTAAATATTAATCAAGTTTATTGTGTGCAAGAATGAAAATAAGAATAATAATTGTGAATGATCCGATGTTTACTTATCTTCAGGATGGACAATAAATAATATTAAGCCATCGTCTAGACTAGAAGATCACTCACAAGTAAAATTTTTTACAAAGTCTAATAGAAAATTTCATAAGTCTTCTTCGGAAACCAAGAGGATTTGGAGAGTTTTAGTATCTAAAAAAAATTCGGATTTGAATAAAAAAAAAATCAGTTTTTTTTTTTGTAATAAATTGTTTTTCCTAATAAAAATCTTTGTTTCCGCAAGGCAAAAATTCCCGTACATCATGTCCTGACTTTTTTTTTCATCCTTATATCAAAATGTGTCGTATACTTTAAATTTTTTATTTTTAAAAAATATCTTAATATTTAAATAAATAATAAACAAAAAAACTAGACTACCAATTGAACAAAACCTGAGTAGATATTTTTTCCTAGCAACTAAGCAAGTGAAAAGCAATAAGTCGACTGCCTTTCAGTCAACGAGATTCGGAACATGAAGAAGTTTATCCTACACGACCTTAACTCAAAAGATATGTCATAGCTATCGTCTAGACTTCCTTCTTTTGTTTTCTGACACTTAGTCGCTAAAAAACCGCCTGTTTAAATATCAGATACGTTTTTATCAAGAACTCGTGGATTTTTAGATCAATAATGTAGTGCATCATAGAAGGCCATAGGCTTTTAATTTGGGTAGAGGTTATGATAAAAAAAATTGAAAGATTTGCCTGCTTCGATTTATTCAAATGGATTGACATTTATGAAGAAATTTCATTTTTTGTGAAGTAAGAAAAAAAAAATATATGTATTGCTCGATTTTTCTTTTTTTTACCTTGTGTATAATAAAATTCTGGTTTTGTTTGATAATCAGGTATTAATAAATCTATTGAAAGTATTGATGAAACAAATGATATTTGATGATTTTTATCATTTTTATTATGATTTGTTATAATTGTTGATGTTTGACAACAACGACATTTTAATTGTTGTATTAATAAATAAAAAAATTTCATAAATATAAATGAAATTAATGTAAAATGTGGTAAATTTCTTAATAAAACATAGATTAAATCTGATTGAAACATATCATTTGATGATGATGATGATGATGATTGTAATAATAATGTACGATCAAAACGAAATAATGAAAAACGTAAACAATAACTTGTATATATTAATGTATATGTACCATCAACAAATGTATACAATAAACCAAGTGCATAAGAAATTGGATGTGCAGTATTAATACTATTTAAAAATAATTAGACATATTAAAAAATAATTTCAAAGCTAAAATATAATACTTACCTAACTAATAATGGAAAATATCTCATACCAATAAGTAAAACAATACCAATTCGTTTTAATAATTCAATTATAATTCCTTCATTATTTGTTAAATATTTTGTATTAAAATATATTAAAAATTCTTCAAGAATTTTTAATACTTCATTTGCTGATATACCAAATATAGCAGCAATAACATGACGTTGTCGTTTATCAAATAAATTTAATGGCATTGGTAATGATGGTCGTCCATGACAAAATTGTAAACAAAATGTATCACGTTTTTTTAAACATGAACATATTAATGTAATAATAAGTGCTAATGGTAATGAAACAAAATTTTGCCAAATATAATTATCAAATTTACGACAATGATGTAAATGATGATATGTTAAATTTAATTTATATGTTAATGTTATATTGCTATTATTTAATAATGATAAATATGAAAGACGATATTGTATAAATGGTATTGTTAATAAACAAAAAATTGTTAATAAAAATGTACTAAATATAAGTATAAATGTTGATGAATTACAAAAATTTGAAAATTCAATATTGTATAAAAATGTTAAAAAATTATCAAATTTTTTTTCTTGATGATTACATTTCTGTTTAGGAAGTCCATGTTCACTAGAATAAAAATAATTATAATTAATGGTATGAAAACAAAAATATATCAAAAATCATAAAGATAGAATAAAGAAGAGTAGACATACAACGCAATCGAACTCTGTTTTGACGTTCAAGATCGAACAGTTCGAGTTCGAAATTAAGATTTCGGATCGGCTCTGGTTCAGGTTTTGTCTTAGAGCTCCAGATTGGATTCGATTCTAAGATTTCGGTTCGGTTTCACAGGGGCTGAAAAGTGCGACTTCCGCACTTCGAAATGCCAATGAAGTACGAGTCAAATGCAAGCGAAGTACGGTAAGTGTGCTGCTAGGTCTCGAAATCTGGCTACGTTTTTATGCCCCGGCCCAACCCGAGCCTGAAAGAAACTTCGTTTACAAAGATTTTTTTCTCAATAGACAGCTATTCTATATTTTTGGCTTTTATAAAAAGTGATGACCAAGGGGAAAGAGTAATGTGGAGAATCTTCCCCTTATCCTCTTCAGGGGTGAGCCAAATCTTGGAAAGAGTTATGTCAAACAAGGATAAAATCATCAGGCCGAACGACCCGACAGAAAAAGTGACCCGCCCGGCCAAACAAAATATTTCATTGGGCTGGGCAGCTCCGTTTCAAACTACAGTCATACTTCGAAGTACTAGAGTCGCACTTTTTTCTCTTTGGATCTGGTCTCAAGGCTCCGACTCATGTTTGGTCTTAAGGGGACTCTCTGTTCCGGATCCAAAATTTTCAAACTTTTCGTTTTTTCTGCTCTACACGTGCTCTCTATCTACTGGTGACATTTTTGAGAACTCAAATATAGTTCTAAAGCAAAAATAAGATCGAAAAGATAAATCGATTACCGTAGGAGTATAGCACGATTTTCTAGAAACTATGTTTTTCAGCAAAAATCTACAGAATTGTCTTCGTTTCTCAGGCACAGTACATCCGATCGGGTTGAAATTTTTTCTACAGATATTGGAGACACTTTAGAGTGCCTAGTTTTTTTTTGTTTTGAAAAATATTGTACCGCTGAGTTTTGGCAGGTCTTACAAGGCAAGCACTATTCAAAAAAAAATGTTTTTTTACGGTGCTCTTCGTATTTGAGCTTTTTATTTGAACGGTACGAGACAGAAAGAAATCAAAAAAAAAGAAGAAACCCTAAACAGTGTCTAGTATCTGTAAAAAAGACTTTCAGCTCTGTAGGACGTACCGTCACTGACAAACGAGGGGCGATTTGTACCCATTGTGATCCCAATATCTCCTAGGAAAAAACATTTCGGAATTTTGAGTCTATGACAAATTTTACTCTACACATCGAGATCTATCAGCTGTGAAAGTTTCAAATTTTTTTGTTGAACCATTCTCGAGAAATCCCGGAATGAGGGATTCTCTTAAGGTTTTAGTTCAAGTCCTATTCTGACAGTGTTGAATATTTAGGTAATTGTCCAAGCGTTTTTTCCGGTATATGAACAGTGATGGAAGGATCTTAAAATTCGAATATTTTCGACGACTGTTGACTGTTAGGATGCCTGTATTCTTTGAGATTTTAGATCATGTGTGTAAACCTACCAAAGCCAATTCTGGAATCCTTCTTTTTTTGTGGGATATTTCTATTATTAATTGGATAAATTTTCATAGTTGGACTTAGATAAACAATACGTTAGATGACTGTAAAATTGGAAAATCTTTTTGTTTCCATGTTTTTAGAATCGTATATATAAAGTATTATTCATTTTTCTGTTATTAAACAACACAATTCATAAATCCGAAATAGAGATTTGTGGAATCAAAAATGTCGATAAGAATGTTATATTTTTTTTTAGGTCGTATCTATATTCAGTTCATGAATAAAAGTCAATCAAATGCTTTCTTTTTCTTTTCTTTTTTTTTCTATGAGAATCTCTTCATTACATAACTCAGAATCAATATAAGCAAACAGATTGATTGATTTTCTGACGTTCCAAAATTACAAATCATCATCTCATGTTATTGCATCATTTCACAAAGACTAAATAGAAAAAAAAGGACCTTGTTCAATAAGAAAAAAAAATTCTTTTCTTATATAATCTATTGACAAGATAAATTCATCAATATTTAAATTTTAGTTTTTCTTTTTCTTTTTTATTCTAACCTGTTATTTAAAGAATGAAGTTTGCCATATATTGTTGATGATGATGATGATCGATTTAATTTTCTTTTCAATATTCTATATATTGATCGAAAAATAATTGGTGTAATACATGCCGCAAATATAAATATAGCTACCATTATAATTTGACTACCTTCATGACTAACTAAAGAAATTTTTTTTTTGAAAACAAATAATTAATTTCAAAAATTTATATTTTATTTTACTCGATCGACATCGATTTCCACCAAAAAGAAAATGACATTCACAACGATATTGTCCATCATCTGTATTTATACATCGACCATGTTTACCACATATATCATTTAAAGAACTACATCGATCGACAACTAAAAACAAAAAAGAAATTATCATATACAATTTTTTTAATAAATAACAAACCTTTTTCACAAATAAAACTTAATTTTCTATCACATACATCAACATTCATACATAATCGTCCTCGACGTGCACGATCAAGAATTCCACATGATCGATGACGAGGTTCAATTGGTAATCGATCTTCACATAAATCTTCTTCTGTATAATATGTATAATCCGATAGAGTTCGACCATTGATCCATGACCATGAATCTAATTTTTTTTTTTGTTCATTATTATTCAAAATTTTAAATTTCAATAAAATCTAAATCCTACCATTATAATAATGAAATCCAACATAAAAATCTTCTCGTAAATCAGTTATATTTTTTGCTATATAATCAAATTCATTATCACTATCAATAACAACAAGATCAGCACGAAATCTAGCACATTCATTTCGTGCTTCAGACCATGAATGTCTTATAGGAAATTTCCAATAGCAAGATGCAGCAAAATATTGCCAAGATCTTGGACATTGAGCTAAAATATATGAAAATTAATATTGTCTATTAATTAGAACAAATTTTTCAATTGATGATTAGTTTGACTAGTCAATGATTTTTCTCATAGTATGAAATATTTCATAATATATACAAGACAAATTCATCTTATTTAAACGGTTCATAACTCTAATTTTAAGACATTACAAACATAATCGGATTCTATTTGTTATGAAAAATGAAAAAGTACTTGAATAATAATATCCATTTCTTATATTACATTACGATAATAGTCTCCATTAAAATTATTTAGTACTCTATCAAGGTACGAAAGCGTGTCTGATGATCTCTTTTGTATGTAATTGTTCAGACAAGTGTTTTTATGTATATGTAATATTACATTGGCCCTCCTAATGTATATATATATATATACTAGACATAAAATATTTTGACCATCATCTCAACATTGAATGAACGATAATTGACTTTGAAAATGCATTGTCGCGAGACGGAGGACATAAAGTGTTTGTCGCGTGCATAACTCAAGATCGACTATCTTTGTTTTTCTTTCTTTTAATATATATATATATATATACATATACATTCAAGAGACTATACTTTTAGATTAACGATCAAGATGAAAGGAAAGAAAAATGAATATACAACACAATATGAAACATATTTATAGTTGATTATTGACTTTAAAGATTTATTCAATTTACACTTACATTTTTCTTGTATTTGTTCAGTAATTTTATCTTTAGTTTTTGTTTTAAATGTTTTTAATTTATTTTTCCAATTTCCATAGAATGTATTCGATGAAATTGTTATTGTTAATACCAAAACAAGAAAAATTGTTCGTAGTAACAACATTTTATTTCTTGATATGATTGTATCAAAATCCTATCTTAAAAGGTCAATATTGGAAATAACAAGAAAAAAAAATGAAAAAGGGCATCTATGTTATCATATATATAGTGATAAGCAAGTGACGAAATCATATGACAGCAAAAAAAAAAAATGAGGATAGAAAAAAAAGAAGAAAAACAAACAAAATTTTAAGATTAACAAAAAAGAAAGGAATTCACCTACCTATCAACCAACTATCTCGTCGAGTAACGATGAGCTCATAATCATAATCGTAATTTATGACGTGCTCGATATGTCCCTCGTCTTTCCTTTCTCTCTCTCTCTCTGTCTTTTCTGTCTGTCTCGCATCTGGTTTCAGTTTTGTGATATCACCTATTTCTCTTTTCTTTCTCTTCACTTGTTGTCGGTCCACACACACACATACACATATCCGATTAATTAGAAAAAGTTCATTCGAGATATATATATATATACGCGGTCTACTTGCATAAAACAATTCGACTACTGTATAACATATATATGTATTTCATTTATACAGGTGAAAAAAAGACCTTTTAGCAAGTACCAACAATGAATAGCCTATTCATCATTAATACGTTTAATTCGAGCTATTTTGTCAAGGTAAAACTTTCTACTCACAAATTTCAATAAAGATATCTAATAAAAAAAAAACGGCACTATAACATTGCAATAATGATATATCTAACACGTTTTGATGGACAGCACAAACACTGTCTAGTCTGTAGCGGTATCCTCGAGGCTAAATGCACCTTAATTGGCTGTGCCATCGACTATACAATATACATATATATATATATATATGTACAGAGAGAGAGAGAGAGAGAGAAAGTGAAGATATTCAATTGGAAGAAGAGAGATTTTGGACAGAACAGAAAAAGAGAATGAGCGAATGTGTGTTAATGATAATAGAGTTTGACAACAACAACATGTTCATTCAAGTAACAATACTGATTGATCAGAAAATAAAAAAAAAAAACCATTTGATAGATCATTTTTACTTGTCTCTTATGCTTTTAAAATAAATGTCGAATCTTATTCATAATAAGAAACGAGATAACTCAATGCATATATATAGATGAGCAAAGAGACCGCTCTCATTAATCTTATTCATCATTTAGTAAGAAAGATTCCAGACTCTCTTTGTAATATATATATATATAAGCACTTGTTTGGTATTTGCGAAAAGATAAGAGAGAGAGAGAGAAGCAAAATAATTGTGTTCATTGACCATGAATGACGTTCGACATAGGGTCAAATCTTCTAATCAAACATCTATCTAATTAAACTCTTGTCGATCTTACTTTATGACAATGATCATCTCTTGAAAAACAAGTGTCTCGACAAGAAGACATATGGGTTATAAACAATTTTAAGATGATGATATCAATCAAGCTGATAAAAATCAGAACAAAATAAAAAAGAAAAGCACAAATCTGTTTATTCAACATTTTTTCCCTTCTGGGGTACTTACTTTTCTTGTAACGGAAATCAAAGTTAGAAAAGAAAAAAGAAAAAAGAAATGACTTCTTTTTTTTATTCTCTTCAATCGAACAGCAACAGCAGGTGGATTCCTTCTTTCTATATGTCTCAATTATATAAATATTGAACGATAAGAAAAAGAATGAAAAAAAGAAAAAGGAAAAGGAAAGATACTTGAACATAGTTCAATTTTATTTGATTGTAACGAAACGCATCAAGCTGATGCATTGACTAAGTTGCACAACTGGATTTTTCAGAAGAAGAACTACATACACCTGCTTATTCATGAACTATACAAACACTTTCTCTTCTTCTACTCTTCTGTTATCGTTGATCTGATTTTTTTTTCTTCTTCATATTGAGTGAGAGGTGATGATGAGGTCCCTCGACACACGCTAAAGATAGCATTCCATTAACATTGAGCGCAAAGTGCCAGCCTTCTTTTCGACAATTGAGTCCTATTAAGATATCAGTGAACTGTACACATGATGTATAGAAGATAAGACCCATTGGACACATAACATGATTTCATGGTCAGTATAAGTGTGACCAACAAATCGTTTTGTCTCTTTTTTTTTTTTTTTTTTGTTCTTTCTTCCTTATACTCTATAATCATATAGTGATCAGCTCAGTGAATCGTTTCACAATATATATTATAGGCAATTAACAAAAAACAACAAACACGGATATTTACAAGTAATTATTATCACTAAATATAATTATTGAACATTGACAAATGAGATTTGAATATTGCTCTTCGAAATTAATTGTTCTTTTTTTTTTCTTGTGTGTATTATCAAGAAAAAGACAATTGAGTTCACGTTTGTTTTTTTTTAATTTTATAATAAAGTATAAGATAATTAATTAATTACGAATATGAATAGAATTGTTTAATGAGAAGTAGCATATTGTGTTATTGATAATATTTATTGATTCAATTGAAATATGAATTACATCATTTTTTTTTTGTCTATTATATAAATCATTACAAGAAAAAAAAAATGTTCTCTATTCACGGTCAGTTGATTTCAAGTCGGTTCATTTGTTGTCATTGAAAAAAAAAAAGAAAAAGAAAAAGTAGTTATCATAAGTTTAACAATTAGAACAAAATATCGGAAATGAGTAAACTTTTAAGATTTCTATTGAACATTGATAATAAAAAAAAAAAAAATATTCGTTCTATTTTAATTAATCTTTCATTCTTGAGTATTCTCATTAGTGTGGATATTACCAAAAAATATCACCGAAAAAAAAAGAATTCAAACATTTAACCCACAATTCGGTATAGTCAAGTATTACGGAATTTCAATTATTTTTTACATTGCTCTATATGAATAAATTGCAATTTTTTGGTACGATTGGAATTTTAGCTGTAATAACTTTTGTTCTCCTTGATCGATTCGGATGATTTTACTCCATTCTAAATGTTTCACATCAAATTTTAGCTCATACGATCGCTAACTTATAAAAGATACATTCCAAAAAAAAAACGTTATTTTTTGCCGACCCGTCGAAGAAAAAGAACATTTTGTGGCTATTTTGAAATAAGAAAAAAAAGAATGGAAATAGTCCACTTTGTACAACGTTTGACGCTCTATCAAAATATATAATTGCTTTAAATTTTATTCATTTCTTATTCCCTCGTCCAATGTCCGCATTGTTTGACAGACACTTGTATATTTTTACGTAGAGTAACACAAACTCACTTCTAGTTCTCTCTGTGATGATAGAGCTAGTGGCACGTAGACCATATGAGAAAAGAGAGAGAGAGAGAGAGAACTCTTGTAGTAACAAAATTTTTCTCTTATATAAGTTGTATTTCAAAGAAAAGAACTTTGTAAAAAAAAAATGGTCGTTATACTCATTTTACAGAGTGATATTTTGAAAATTTCAGTTCTTGTTTTTGTATTGTTCAGGAGAAATTTATATTATACTGAAAAATGTTGAGTAACGTTTTCCTCTCACATATATTTGTAAGTTTTTTAAAACTTTTATTATAGATAGAGACTATTTAAATCTACAATCAGTAAAAATTTCATTGATTTTTCTTTTAGCTGAAGCTGAACTATCTAGAAAATAACAGCCGTTACACGGAAATCGTACTATGAATAAGGATGAAGGGCAAAACGAGTTAAAAGTCACTAGATATTCGTCACCAACATCGGATTCTACATGAAATGATGTATTTTTCACTAGAACCCAGCAAAAAAAAAAATTTTTTTTGACCTGAGAAAGGACGAGATCGTATAAGACTACAAATCTGCCCATTCTTAAACTTTTTAACTTCACGTATTACTCAATGAAGACATCAATGCTGAGTCGTTTAAATATGATTCGATAATATCTAAAGTAATAAGAACTCAAAATATACTAACCATAGTTTCTCATTGTCGACATCGTGAGGTATCTTCTTGATTACTTTTCATGACGATGATATTTTCATCTCAATAGAGTATTCGACTCTACATCGATTCCTATAAGATAAAGTCTATTGAAAAAAAAATGATCAGTATATTTTATTTGTCATTTCATTGGCGGGTAATGATATCTTCGCTAAAAGTTTGGTTATACTTATTAACTTACTGCCTGATAGATATTCATGACAAACTCAAAAACTTCTAATGACTTAAGAAATTTCATGTATACTAGTTTTAATAGATACTTCTTAGTCTTTATTTTGTAGATTTTAATTAGAAAATTACGAATTGAGTCAAACTAACTGTACTGCAAATCTTTCTATGAAATGTTTTTTTTTTTCATCGAAAAATTTTCCTCTGCTTTTCCACAAGATTGATTTAAAAAATGAGTTGCATAAAAATGCTGTTTTTTTTTAATTTAGTCATCTACTATTTTGTCTTTTATTATCGTTTTACCATATAAGAAATTTATTTTCCATTGTTGAAATAACTTTTTTGATGAAATTCATTTTTTCAGTCAACCTTGATGGGAGCTAGAAGCAATTTTTTTCGATGAATTTTGATTAACTAAACATTTCATTTTATTCAGAATTCGATGTTAATTTCAACTATTTGAATACTTATGAAAAAAAGCAGTGGTAAATAGTTAATGGTTTAAACATATTGTAAAATTTGAATACTCTGTAACACAGTATTTATAGAAAATGGATGGCAATATTAAATCAAACTACACTCAAAATGAGTAACGACTGATGCAAAAGTCTTGGCACAAATGTCGAGGCCCGTAGTATTTCAACAGAAGGTGCTAGAGATCTAATTCTTTCACCATTAGATAGACCAAAATGTGCGCTTTCAAACCCACTTTTTTCAAAAAGTTTTTGATGAAGTTAAAGTTTTCAAATTTCAAATTTTCAAAAACCACTAAAAACGGTTTGTAACTTTTGATCCTTTTTCGCGCTTTTTTTTAATTTAAAACAACAGTATTCTTGTCGAATTAATAGATAATGAGCTGAAACTTCTAGGGAATCAAGTCTGAAGTGTAGGGTTTTTCAAAATCTCATTCCGAAATTTGTGCGTATCCATGGTAATCCGCAACCAGGGTTTTAAGCGAAAGCACGGCAGTGTTGGGTTTTTGGTGCGCAATTTAGGTATTTTTAGGAAGACAAAAATTTTTAATTAGTCCAAAAGATGCTGTTTTTCAAGACCTTTCAGAATCCATATGAAAAACTGGGAATAGGCGTTTTCATCTCCTGAAAATCAGCTAAACACTACTAATGAACAAAATAGCGCTTTGGCGCCAATTTCGTCATAATTAAATCCACTTATAACTCAGCCAGACTATGTTTGATTGAACCAAGCTTTTTTTTTGAATCGTAGCTACTGAGCTACTAAATTTTTGTAGCACAGCGAAAAACTGTGAAACTTACATAAAGGTGTGTTATCGTAACATTTCCTAATTTCGCATGGTTACAAGTCGTTTTTAGTGGTTTTTTAAAAATTAAAATTTGAAAACCTTAACTTCATCAAAAGCTTTTTTCAAAAAGTGAGTTTGAAAGCAGACACTTTGGTCTATCTAATGGTGAAAGAATTAGATCTCTAGCACTTTCTGTTGAAATACTACAGGTCTCGACATTTGTGCCAAGACTTTTGCATCAGTCGTTATAAAACTTGTTGAGTTCTATCTGAAGACGCCGTTTTTATTGAGAAAATTAGCAATAAGAGCGACGAAATACACTATAAGCGATTTTTGTTAATCTTTTACACAAATTTTACCTTGTCCAGAGTACTCAATGCTGCTCAGAAATAAATACCCTTTCGTTCTAAATGCTATCGATTGTTCTCTTGACAATAATAGACTCAGCTTTATTCATTTTTAAGTTCGAACTCTACTCATGTATGAATGACTGATAGCTGACCGTGCTCAATTAAATCTATGTTAGTCGTACAAAACTTTGTGAACTACCAGTTGCAAATAAAATATTATTTTGTTTTATTATCCTGCCTCTGAAAAGTATGACGTACAAAATCATTACGTTTGGAAAAATCCAATTTTCCTTAAAAGTTTTTCCTACGTACTGTAAGCCGAAGTACATCCTTGAAAGACGTGTTATGTGATATGTACGAATATTACAAACGAAAAATGCTCGTATAACCAAATGAGAAGTACAAAATTAATTCTAAATGATATAAATTCTTCTTAAGAATCTCTAGATAATGGTAAGGGAAAGAATTCTTGTTTTAGGACTTGATCGAATCTGTATAAAAATGATTTTTAAGAGGAAGTGTTTGAAATTTAATGTTACTAAAAATTTTATCAAAGATGCAGTTTATACCGTAGAATTTAACATGGAGTTTTCAGATTTTTTTCCTTATATGATCAGAGAAATATTTGCTAATTACTTTTTAATAAATAGTCAGCCGAAAGAGTCAACTTTTTTGCAGATGTTTATGCTGAAAGAACTCATTTAGAAAAATAAGCCTGATGAAGAATCAAAGTCAAATGGTAGGTCGATATGTTCCATTTTGCCTAAAATGGCTTATATATTCATGAAAATATTATCTAGTGAGTCAAATATATTTTACAAATTTTTCAATAGCTTAACAGATAAGTAGAAATCTTGTCATATTAGAAGTTTAACAAAATATTTATCATCGATAAAATGTCTTCATTGATTATAACTGATTTATGAACTGAAAAAGTCTTTTTTAAAAAATTTGTATCTGAAGTACATATGCTGTTAAAGATGATTTTAAATATCTTTATTAGTCAAATAAAAGAAAAAAATAATAATCTTTTACAGAAGAAAAGTACGAATTTTCAAATCGTTCTATTTTCGCTTTTAATCCAATGATCATTGGATTAATCAAATAATTACTCTGCATGAAGTGTAATACGTCTACCCAAGCAGACAAAAATTTTGAAAAACGCGTTTAAACGCACAGTCAGGAACCATGACTGTGATTCATTCATGCTCATTAAAAAAACGCATGAAACGACGTTTTTTGTGCAAAATAGTCACTTTTGGAATGTGAAAATGATGAAAAATTGAAGAACTGAGCGTTTAAACGCATTATTTCTAAACTCCAGAGAAAAAGAACGTTTTAATACAAAAAAACTGAAATTTTTCAACGTTTCCACATTCCAAAAGTAACTATTTTGCGCAAAAAACGTCGTTTCGTGCGTGTGAACGGGTCACAGTCGCGGTTCTCGATTGTGCGTTTAAACGCGTTTTTCGAAATTTTTTGTCTTCTTAAGTAGTCGTTCTATCTTCCTTTAAATAATATGCAATATATTTCATTAATACAATATGAACGTATGAAAATTTAATTTGCAGATGATAATTTGAAATTCACATATTTTTTTTTAATTATGTTTTACCATTACAAATTATATGATATGAAAAGTTCCTACTACCTCTTCGAGAAGTCAAACTTTTTATTTTTCTAAGAGCAAATAGAAAATGGAGTTTTTTTTTTTTTTTTATAATTAATCATTCTCATATGTTGTTATTAATAATTTTCAATCATGTCTATTAGTTAAAACATGCGGCAAATATTTATCATTATCTAGAGTAATGTTCAGTTGCAAAACAAAAACTGTTCTCTATGTTCTCTTGAATACGTATTGATTAATTCATTTATCGAATATTAAGGCTCCGCGCCTTAAAAAAACCAAATTTTCATCAGAAAAATTGAAATATGAGATACTCTGAGGCCTGATCTTCCATAAACGACATGATTTTTTTACTTGACACCTTGTTTTTCGCCAAAATTTTGTACGATTTCCATCGTCTTCTGTTTGGAAAATATGCTTTTTTTTTCAGAAAGAAGTAGGAATATTTTCCACTACTTTGAAAGAGCAAGTGAAGCTACAGGGTCTATTTTTCTAATAATGTTTTTTTATTATTATTTAAAAAAGCATTCCTATAAATAGACTTGAATTTGTCATCTTTTTTTTTTCTTCACATAAACAGTAAGATTTAAAAAAACAGGATGCTATAGTTTAACATAGTTTTTGAAATAAAAAAAGAAAAACAATTTAATCTATAAAATGACGATGCACAGAGAATTTTAGATTATAAAATAAGCTACTTTTGATCCTCGTTTGTTGAATATCTTTCATCATCTTGAATCCGACAGGCTCTAGTTATCTGAGAAAAGTATAGAATGCGCTAGTCATCGAGTCTTCGAATCGACTATTCAATGCCAATTAGAAAATTTCATTGAGATTATCACAGTATGATTCGACTGCATAGACTCTACTCCTCCCTACAGCTCCAACATATCCTAAAAATTTCAGACAATTTGAATGTACATGATCCAAGATCGATTTTTGAGGAAGCTTAATTCGTTTCTTTGCGTACATTCTATTTATACTATGTTCATCATTGATATGCATCTTTTTCTTATGTAATTAATTTTTATTTGTTTCTTTCAGGAAGTTCATCGATGCATTACCCTATGATACACAATTTTTTTCTATTGTAATCGACTATTATTTGTATGCTTCGATAAATTTTCAAGTACTTCTATTGATTTTATCGTAACATAGACATATGATCAATTAGAACTTTTTCAATCGATATGCTATTATTATCATTGATGCGTCCCTTGCGATTTTATTTCAAAAGAATATATATATACAAAAAAAAAAAAAAAAAAAAGAATTTGCTTGATTGATTTTGTTCCTGTATTTGATTACCATGAACACAGTATTTTATTTAGAAAAAAAAAAATAAGAACAATGGGTATGAAGCAAGAAGAAAACAAGAGAACACACACGCACACGAAAAAAAAAAACGTACAACAACGTTATATGAACATAAAACAATAGAAGAGGAAGGTGAAGAGATAATCTGATTTATTTCAGTCTTATATTATGGGTAATATATGGCTATTGTTTCGATTTTTTTATTTTATTTTATTTTATTTGTCCGACTGTGTAATATTTGAGCGAGTTATAGTAGGAAAAACAAAAACAAATTAAGAAAAAATTGATCATAGAAGACTAGATAATGAATATATTGTCGATTGAAATAAATTAATTAAATGAAACCATTATATGATTTTATTATTGAAAAGCAGTTGCTGTTTCCATTGGACGATCATGATATGAATTTAAATTTGTTGAAGATGATAAACTTTAAATAATAAATAAAATATATATATATATTTTTTTTTTGTTGCTTTTTGTAAAATTTCTACTCACTGTATATCAGTATGACCATTAGTTGTTGAATTTTCTTGATGATCATCATCAGAAAGATCAATTAGAGTTGTCGATTCTGCAGGTGTTATAGATTCATCAATCATACTTTCAGTCATTATTTGTGATGATGTCATACTTGTTTGTGATAAATTATCTGTTGATCGTGTATTTCGTGCTTTATTCAGAAGACTTTGTATCAATGGTGATTTAAATCTATATAGATATACGAAATTTTAATTGATTAACTGTCTGTATGTGTGTTTTTGTTTTTGTTTTATGAATTAATTACTTTGGTATATCAGTAGTAGATGATGTAGTTGATGATATAATTGAATCATTATTAATTAGAAAATGTTCATTAGATGATGAAGTAGGAAAACGAGTATCCGACATGGAATGAGGTATTGAAGATTTAATCATACTTGTTGGAGATGAAATATTATTTGTTTGATTATATCCATTTGTTTGTTCATTAGTAATTTTATTAGAATTATTTTCCTGCTAGAGATAAAGATAGAATATTCTTTAAAATTTCAATTAAATATTGTAAAGTTAAATTACATAATCAAGATTCGTTCCTACTGATAGAACGTATGAGTAGGAGGAAGCTGCAAGTCCGCGTTTTTGTGGACCAAGACCCGCAGCTCCCTATAGATGAGTAGGGATTATTTGTGATCTGTATCATTATTTTCAGCGGATAAATTTTCTCTAGAAAATCTTCGTGTTTGTTTTTCTATTTATTAATCTGAAGTTTGTTTGAAAGATAGATGGCGCTACGAGTTTTTTCTGATTTTTTTTAAATGCTTTTCTCAGAAAAGGATACTAGTTTACTTGAAGTATACGAAAGATATGATTTGTAAACATAGCACAACGCGAGGGTGTGAAGACACTATGTCTAACGTAAACTAGTACCTAAATTTCTAATTGTTATATCATATGAATCCATTGAAATGATAGAAAATTATGATAACATTCTTCATATTTTAAATATGATTTCATGTTAATACTCATTTAATCAAATAAACAGAGAACATTCTTGATCAAACAAGTACGCTTGTAAGTTATCATATATTGGCGTATTATGTAGTTCATAAGGGAATGCTTTCAACTGATTAATTGCTTTCTTACTAGGTTATTGATCATATTCTTTATGAATATGACCATGAAAAATTCCCATAGGTCTTCATATACTAGTTTTATGGACTAACAAAATTTTTTTTTTTTTTTAACATATCGATTTGCTTGAAAAACAGAAACTTTTAATATTTGAAATTGTGCTAACGATATTATTCTTACAGAACTAAATAGTCTGAAAGTTTTTATTATTTAAACTTCGCTGGCATGAGAACTTCTCCCTAGTGTTTAAATCGTTTTTACGACCGATATGATGTTCATTTGATGAGTACTAGAAAAGTCCAGATATGAACAAATCAACTTTTCACAAACAAAAATTTCAATGAGATTAGTTCATTGTACAAGTTGTAATTTTTATCTGAAGATATTCGAAATTCTCTTATGTGTATAAAAATAAATTTTATTTTCATCTCCACAAAATGAAATATTAGAAAAGTTAGAAATTGTACAATGAATTAATCATATTGAAAACTTTGTTCATGGAAAGTTGCTTTTCCATATGACCTGAAGCGAATCACCTCATAAAATTTTGATATCTCAAGAATGAAGGTTTGGAAAACTAAACTATTCTAGTTTTTTCTATTAGAACATCGTCTCGATCGAAAAAAACACACGATTTGACACTTGGCATAATTTCCTCATCAGTTCAATACATAAAAAGTTTGAGTAAGATAACAAATAGACTTCTACGATGTCTTATTTCTAAATTGACTAAAGGACATACTGATCATTGTGCATAAATGCTCGATTTCTTTTTCATTCCAACTCATCAGATAGACATTTTTGACAGTGAAAAATATTAATTTCTTATTAATTATAAAAACTCAATGATTACTTTTGAAGTTGGTGAAATTGGTCGTGTACGTCTCATAATTAAATCTAAACGTTTTTTTCTTTCATTTCTTTCTTGTTCTTCTTTTTGTACTCGTTCTTGACGTTCACGATTAAGACGTTCAGTTTCTTCTGCTTGTTTTCTTTCGAATTCTTCACGTTGTTGTTGTAAACGTTGTTCTTCTTGTCGTTTTAATTCATTTTCACGTTGACGTTCTTCAATAGCACGTTGTAAACGTTCTTGTTCAATACGATGTTGTTCTTCAACAAGACGTATTTGTTCTTGTTCACGTTCTTGTTCTTCTAATTCTAATTGATGTTTACGTTCTTCTTCACGTTGTCGTTCAATTTCTAAACGTTGTTGTGCTTCACGAATTTTTTGATTTAATTTACGTTGATATTCTTGTTCATCAATTAATTGTTGTTTTGAATTTAATTTTTCATCATTAATAATTAATTCTTCATTCACCGGTAGATTTTCTTCTTCTTCATTATTATTATTATTATTTATTATTGATTGATTTTCATTTGTTATTGTTGTTGTTGTTGTTGTTTTAGATGATCTTGTTGGTGATGTTACAACAATACGACGTTTATTTGTTATTGGTATTGCTGAAGATGAAATTGAAGATGATGAATTTGATGTTGTCATTAAAGAACGTTGTTGTGTAGATGGTTTTGAACGAGAAAATGAAGATGTCATTGGTGGTTTTGTTGAAGAAGATGTAACTTTTGAATGTATTGTAGGACGATGTATTGATTGTTTATTCGATGATTCATCTGTTGGTGATGTTCGAGATTCATTATTTGATGTTGGAACAGTTGCAGGACGAGTATGAATATGCTGAAGAACAAACAAAAAAAGGAAATATATTTTCATGGGAATTCATTTTTTGTTATTTTGAATTTTATTTACCCTTCGATTATTGGAAGATATTGAAGAAACAGCTGAATTTGTTAGACGAAGTTGATGACTGGATCTTGATATTGGTAAATTATTTGATGATGATGATGATGTTGCACTAATATGTACTGATTGTGTCATTGCAAGAGTTTTTGGTTTAGATAGTCGATGAATAGTTTCATTTAAATGTTGTCGATTAGTATTTAATATTCGATGTTGAGATTCATTATTATTAATTTCATCTCGAGCTAATAAAATAAAAATATACATATTTTTGAATTTATATTATTCATTAGATTAATCAAACAACAGTAATATGCAGACAAAAGGTAAAACAAACATGCACATATATATGTTAGATTAAAAGCTAATAAGGAACATAACTCGGGTAAGGATTGGATACCTCTAGAAGCTCGAGGACATCGTTCAACACTATAACTATAATGTGATCGACATTTTGCTGCGTATGTCGAACGCATAAAATTTGCACTGTTATTATTATTATTATTATTATTATTATCACCGGTATGTAACCAATATGCATATGATGTTGTCATCGGTCGTGTTTGACTACGTGCCGATGAATGATGTGTACCTGATAATAAACTCTCATCATTTGACTGATCATCATGATGTGGTTGTTCGTCAATCGGATTAAGTTGATGAGAACTGATGACAACTATAAGTGTAGAGAAAGAGCTTTTTCTATTAGACAAGCATATCCCATTAAAAAAAAAAAAGTAAATTAGTAATATATTTCTTTCCAAAAACAAAACAAAAAAGAAAACAAATTATAAATTGAAAACTTACTAGTTGAATTATCATCAGGAGAATCATTCGATGCTTGTTGATTTGTCATATCTAATTAAATCAAAAATATTTTCAAATTATATTTTATTATATAATCTATGTAATTCAAATTAGATAAAAACCGCTGGTATAGAGAAAATCAACCGACGGTAGTTTGATACTCTATCAGTCCACTATCAAGTGGTAGTGCAAAAACAAAAACAATGTGTAGTATGAGAAATAATTACCTTGATGATTTGAACGTAATCGTGATGCTGAAATAGCTCGTCGAGTTGAAATTATATCTGTAGACATACTCATTACAGAATCAGGTTTATGTGGTACATTGATTCTACGAATAGAAAAAAAGAAGAGAATATTTATAGATGATGTTTATAAATAATATAATGATTAGTTTACTTTAGATTATGATTGACTCTTTGTTGATAATTTTGTTCGCGTTCTTTTTCACGACGTAATATTTCATCAATTTTAGCCTTTGAAATAAGATGAAATTTTCAAAAAAAAAAAGGATTTTAATTAAGAAATATATATATATACTTTAGCTTCTTCTTCACGTTTTTTTCGTCTTTCTTCAACTTGTGATCGATGATCACTATCACGATTGCGTAATTGTAACCATTTTTTTACTCTTTCTACTTGTTGTTGTTGCCTAGAAATAATCAACTTAATAATATGTATATATATATATATATATATATATCACTAAATTAGAATCTATCTGTTATTTACATATGTCAATCTAAAGGAATATCCAGTTTTTTTTTCTTCTATAATGTGAATCATCTATTAAAAAGTAGAGACAGAAAAACTGTGGTTTGTTTTCTAGCTAATATTGTATACAAATAGGAAAGTATTTTCTTTCATATTATCGTCACTTTCTTTCTTTTCGTTCTATGACCAAACACTATACACGAGATTTGTAAGCAGAAATAACGAGGAATATGTTTTGGTGTGTTGCCATTAAAGATTAAGCAAAAAATATCAAGCTTGTACTAATGTAGATAACAAGCAAATTATAGAACTGATGAAAACGCCTGTAGGTACATAGAACAGATTGTATACACCAAGAATTAATACTAATGACTGAATACAAACAAGAATAGAAAAAAAAAACAAAATACATGAAAATGTATATTTGTTATTATTGATGTATAGAAAACATAATCGATCAGTCTTTTTGTTTTTTGTTAGGTTAGTCAAAAAAAAAAAACTCAATATTATCTAATAATAAAGATTAATGTTATTTATATTAATAATTATTTACCATTTTTGTTCTTTTTTTCGTAGTTGTTCTTGAAATTTTTGTAAACGTAATACTTCAGCTTCTTCTTTTTTTTGTTTAACTAATTTAATATGTTCATCAAGTAGAAGTGAACGAACACCTAGAAATAATTTTTATAATAATAATTTTCTTTTTATCTATTATAAACTTGCCATTAGTTGTTGATTTTATTGTTGATATTTTACTAGTCATTTTCGAATTAGTTGTAGTTGTTGATGAAGGTCGTTCATTTTTATTATTTTTATTATCATTTTGTTCACCATTGGCCAATGAATCTTGAAACATACGTTCTATAACAAGAAATATTTCGAAACTTAATCATTTATTTATAGTGCCATTTTATTTGTGATACTAATCACGTTTACATACACACACACACACACACACACACACACATATATATATATGTAAAGAGAATTCTCAAGACACCATCTATTCATTCTGAACGAAGAGAAAAAAAAACGAAGGTGTGCAAAAAAAAAAAAAAAGGAGAAAAAGGCAATCAAACTCTCTCTCTCGTTCTCGTTTTTAACAACTGCCGCCATCATGATGTCGATCATATTTAGCTGTATATGCTGTTTCTTCTTCATCATAATCGATACTATAAATTGACTTGCCACCACCATCATATATACTTTGTGTTGTACGACAATTATTTCCTGTTTCATCCATGTAATATTCACTTGATTGATAATCAGGCATGGATGATGAAGGTCGATTATGATGATGATGACGATGACGACGATGATGACGACGATTGCCTATTGTTGGTGATGGTGGTGTATTTGATATTGATCTTGTTTGATGACGTGAATCATTTGATGAACAAAATAAAAGTTTTGCAGCTTCACAACAAAATAAAAAAGCAACATTTGTATTCGTTCTTAAACGTTGAATACAACCAGGTTTTTTAACTTTAAAACAATAAATAATAAGAATAAAAATTGTTAAACAAATAATAACAAGAAGAATAATAAGAAGTTTATTTGATGATGATGTATGATGAAATTTTTCATCAAAATTTATAATTGAAGCTTGTGTTACAGTAACAAATGTTCGATTATTTATTGATATTAATTGTTTTGATGGTGATTGAGATTCCATATCAGCAAGAGATAAGATACGTAGCCATTCTTCATCATCATCCGATAATGTTGTGATTGTTTTTGTTGTAGTAGTTGTTGTTATTTCAGTAGTTGATGTAGAATTTTTTTTAATTTTTGTTCTTTTAATTTTTAATGTTGTTATTGCAGTTGTAGTTGTTAAAATTTCTTCTTCTTCCTGTTCTTGTTCTTGTTCTTGTTCTTGTTCTTCTCCTACTTCATCTTCTTGATTAGTTATTTCTTCTTCATTATTTAGAATATTTGTATTATCTTCACTATCAATATAATCATCATGAACTTTTTGAGTTACTGGTCGATGTCTCATAAGATCAAATCGACTTAATTTTGCTCCATTTTGTACTTCAATTGTTGTTTTTTTACGTTCTTTTGTAATTGGTATTGTTGTACTTATTACTGTTGTACTTATTGTTGTTGTTGTTGTTGTTTCACGTCTTTTCCAATTACAAATAATTTGTACATTATGATCTTTTTTTATAGGACTTGCTTTTAATTCAAGATAAAAAAATAATTCCGAAAAACGATCATTTTTAATATATGTTAATGTAAAATTATGTGAACCAGAACCAAATAAAGCTGTATTACTTGTTGATGGTAATATATCCATACATTTTCTTTCAAAACGATCTGTTGCTATTTCTAAATATGATGTTTTTTTACAATCAATATTTGATAATTTTGGATATATTAATGATTTTAAACTTCCATATTGTCGATTTATTTCACGTGCATGTAATAAAACTTGTCCATTTAATATTGATGAACGTATTTTACAATGACATCGATTATATTGTCGATCTTTTGAATATGTATGACTTATATGAATTATTGGTCCTTCATCTTTCCATTTATCACATATATCTTTTGAATTTGGTATACAACCAAAATTAACTTGTATATAATTAAAATCTGGACAATTTGATACACCATTTGTTCTTATTGCTGATGATAACATTTCATTTTTTGTTAAATTTATTAAACATGTTTGTTTATTATTACATGAAAGTATATTATGACTTGTACCTTCTTGTATACAATCATATATACTAAATTGACATTCTTGTAATAATGGTTGTTTTGTATAACCATATATAATACGAATTATTTGTATATGTTCATATTGTGAACAACGAAGATTTAATTGTACTATATTAGATTGTTGAAGACAAGCACTCTCAAAATGTAATGTTTCAATATTAGCAATTGTTAAATGAATATTAGATAAGAGATATAAGAATATAAGATGGAACATTAGTAGTACTATTATTGAGCAATAGTTATATTTTATGAGAGAGAGACAACGACGACAAGTTGTGTTTGTCGACAGTCGACGACTGGACGAAGTCGGTGTGTTGACAAACAGATGAATATCAGAGGAAATAGGGAAGAGAGAGAGAAAAGAAGAGCTAGTTAAGCTCGAAAAAAAAAAGAATAAGCTAAAACACTTTCACGTACACAAAAAAGAAAAGAAAGCAATCCCTTGATGGTGATAGTTATGCAACAATACAGTCAGTGGAATACCACATTTCAAAAAGATACATTTAATTGAAGGTCTGATTGATTTACTGATAGTATAATCACAACATATCAACAAAAATCCTATGAACGTGTTTTACTTACGATTAAATTCACCTTGTTCATCATCATTTTTTTGTAATTGGACTGTATTCGTATCAATTATATACACTGAATCTGTTGTTGATTCATTATCTGAGATCGGATAGGTATCTATATATATATATATAAATCGTAGGTATGTACAAGATACATGTAATTTTACCTCCATCAATTACTCTTGTCACTGATGATGTTACTTCCTCGACAAGATCATCTATTGATAAAAAAAAATCATCGGATCGTAATTAATAAAATTTGATTTCTTTACCATGATGATCATTAGTTTGAATGTTTGTTAGATTTTCTTTTCAAACAAGAAAAAAAGAAAATAAAGTTTTTTTTTTTTATAGATTCATATTTACCTTGATTTTCCATTTTCAAATCACTAGATTAGAAATAAACATAATCATGAAGTTCATACTCATTTCTCAAGAAAAGATATCATTCATTACTCTTACTTTTTTTTTTCTTCGTCTTTATGCTTCGCTCACTTACTCGCCGTCGTCTGTTCAATAGAGAGAGAGAGAGAGAGACAGAGTAGGAGCGTGTGTGTGTCTTTTACCTATATATAATCTAGAAAAAAAGAATAAGAAGAAGAACGAATGAAGAGGAAACGAACAACGACTAACACATACACACACAAAATGTGCTTCCTCTCTTTTCAACGTCTTTTGTGTGTATGTGTTGCTGTGCCGAGAATAAGAGAAATGTTTCCATCTCAATGGTGCTCATACTCTATAAAGAGTGTGGCATTACGCAGAGAGAAAGAAAAGAAGAACAGCACAAAACAGAGAAAAAAAAGTAGCAACGACAGCGGTGAAGCCAAGTATATATATATATATATAAATGCTTCATCTTAATATATGTTCAATCAAATACACGTCTACGCTATTGTTATAAAAGCGACGACAAAAAAAAAATCAATTAGTATAAGCTATATTATTCTCTTGAACACACGTGTCGTCTATACTAACTAATGATTAAAACGTCTGTCTTTTGTCGATCAAAAGATTTAAATTCATCGATAAATGATGATTATAAACATAAATTAAAGATCGTTAATGATAGATTGAAGTATGTCGAAAAAAAATAAAAGTGCATTGATCAAACGCATATTTTCTATGAAAGTTATAAGTAATCTTTCATATTATGATTTGTAACACGACTAAATATGTCATTCAAATTAATGTGTGACAAGATCAAAATCATATGTGTCTATAATCTAAAACAAAACAAAAAAAATTTTTTTTATCGATCTTTCATATATAATCAAAAATCGGATTTATTTATTTGGTTATTTTTTTTTTTTTAAATATTATTCTTTTAATTTAAATACACGACATGAACCTTGTATATAAGCACAAAGTAAATGTCGTTTATCTTTTGTTATAACCATATCCATTATTTCACAACCTTGACCACCACCACTTTTCCATTCTTTTAATGGTTCACCATTTCGTATATCTAATAAACGAATATGACCATCAAGACATGCAGCATATAATAGATAACCATCATTCAAAAGACATTTAACAATACCACTTTGTAAATTAAGTGTTGTACGTAAATGTTTTGTATTTATATCCCATATATAAATATAACCTGAAAGTGTACCACAAATAAGTAAATGACCAGAACCAAATGCAACACTTTCAATTGTTGTTGCTGTTGATTCATCATCATCATCATCATCTTCTTCTTCTTCTTGTTCTGTTGAAGGTTTATTTGATAATGATGCTTGAAAACAAGGAAATAATGAAAGTAATTTACCATTATTTAAATTAAGTACTCGACAATTACCACCAGCTGAACCACAAGCTACTAATGTTTGTTCATCATTTAAACACATTGAAATACATTTATTATTAATATTCATTGTATTATTATCTTCACCATTATTATCATATTGCCAAATAATAGAACATTGTTTAAGATCCCATAATTTAATTTGACCATTACCATAACCACATACACATTGTTTACCTAAAGAATACAAAACATTGTCTATGAACTTATACAAAATAATATTTGAAGAATAAACAACAAAAAAAAAAAAAATAGGATAATTTGTTATTTTTAAGTCATTCTTGAAAATTAGTAATAATGACTTAAGAGAAAATTCATTGTACAAATAAAAATCCTACAAGAATATATATACTATTAATACTTTCTTGTTTTAAAATATAATTCTGCTATATTGATTTGAAATTAGGTATTTGCATATCTTCTTCACCTAACTTCATTTGTTTGAGCTTTTGACTACTTTTTTTTTAATAAAAGCTACATCTACTATTTTTTATTTTTATATTGATTCTATTATATGATTCATACAAAACAATAATTGTTTGACGTTTTTCATGTTGCTAGGTGTGAATTAAATTTCTACTGACATATGAAAAAAAAAAAAGGCGTCTCTCTTTGTACATCATATACATAATAGAATAATTTCACATAATAGACTAAATTATTATAAAGTATAGCGAGAAAGAAAAACAAAATGAATAGTTGTCAGGATACAGTTTTTGTTTTTGATTACCTATTGACTACCATTATTTCCTGTGAATAATTAAAGAAAACACAAGCTCTAGGCTATTATTCCGTCCATCGGAAAACGATATATTTCTACATTAATTTTCATTATTCTTTTCGATCTATGAAATTAGAATTATAAACTTTAATATAAAGTCTAATGGTCAGATCTAATATGATTTTATATACAAAATGAACTATTTGGTTCTATAGCGTGTTGATTGATCTTCTGTGGATAGAGTTCATCGGGTTTAAGAATTTCTGAATCCGATCGAAACAAAACTTTCAAAGTTACAAGCATCACAATAAACGAAAAATGCCATTTTTTTTCTATACTTTTAACTGTTTACAGGAAAGTCATAGAAAATACGACGACTTTTCATTTTGTACTCTTTAACCCTTTCAGATTCGTGACTCGGCCAATGGATGAAATTTTGTTTGAGACTTCATATTTAATATGGGCAGTGTGTATTGTGAATATTTTCATCGAAACTTTTTAAAAAATCTTCCGAATCGTTTTCGATCCATGCCTATGCCTCCCCCACGGAGATGGCGAAGAAGTTTTTTAGAATAGAGGTGGTGTTCTAAAAACCCATCAAGCTTACTACTTGAGTGACTTCATTAGGATTATAACTCTTGTATAGATACGTGCACCGAAGTCTCTTCTATGTAATAGAGAAAATCGCTTCTCAATATCTCTTTGCATTCGCGAGTTATTCAAAGATTATGAAATTCGAAAAAACTATACTTGATAAAGTACGCTGGTACTTAAAGGGTTAAAATGGCATTATTAAATAAATTAGAGATGAACAGGACCAAGCGGTCTTTTGGTTCCGATCTAGAAAAATTTATTCCAGAATTGATTCATATCACATCTAAAATAATTCTTCAATATTCGGTTTTTTTATTTTTGATGAATGGAACTTTTTTGGGTCATCTTTAATTCATAAAATATTTTATTATAAACTTGAATTCTAACTCCAGTAAAAATTTCAATATATATTCACTGTATGAAAAAAAGAGAGTCCATAATTTTCATGCTCAATAAACGAGGAAAGATTCTCAACTGATCTTACGCTGTTTTCAATGATATTTTGTTTATATATTACAAACATTATTCTAAGAAAAGTCCTAAGAGCACAGTTGTAACTGGTCTACAGAAATTTTCTATACTAAAAACTCACTTCTACTTCCTTCCGTCAGGGTTGAATCAAAAAAATGAATTTTACAATTTTATTAACCAAACATGTCAACAACAAATTTTAAGTTGCAATTATCAAAATAATCGTATTCTTTTAGAGAATTGTCCTCAATTTGTCTAAATACTTTTTTTTAATCGAGATTCATTTTATTTTCTGGACAACACAATTATAAGTGTCATTTGATATAAACTTTCTCATCTAATCTCATAGATGGTTTGCTACAAACTAGTCTTAAGATCAAACATTGATTTTAAAAAAAATATTAGCTTTTTCCGTGAAATCTAAGTAAAAAGCTTCTTAGTGTAGCTTCTTTGGAGCTGAACATATATTCTTAAACCTTAATATTCTAATACATCATATGTAAACTGAAAAATTTCGTGTACACTGTAGTTGTTTTCATTGATAATCAATGACAAGAGTGAGACTTTGTTATTTATGTCTACATTTAAAACAGAAACTTTTTGTTTTTGTTTGAGAGCGCCCTATTTTTCTTTTACACAACATTCTAATTATTATAATCATTGAATTAATTGACAAATCTGTTTTATATTAATCAACTATCTTTCAAAATTATAACTTGATCAATTTTTCCAAAAAAAAACTAGAAAGTCTGACGCCGGTTATTCTTAATTGCTAAGATCTGTAATGGAGAGGGGAGAACTGCACAAACTTGAACTTAAAACTTACACTCATTATTTTTATTCGAAAATATACGTGAGTTTCACAAAAGTCCATTTTTCTAGACTTCATAGATTATGAGAGATAAGTTATTTGAAGAATTAATATCTTCATAAGAAAGTATTTTCTTTTCATTTAAACTTTTAGAATATTTAAATGATTACAAGAACTACGTATGAATGAAATTTTGGATTGAAATTCTATTATTTAATTTTTCTGTATATACTTTGCGCTAGATAGGCAAATAATCATAACCTTCAAAGAAAACGTCATTAATACATGGACAAAATATCATTGAAAACGACATAAATCAGTAGGAGATCTTTCCTCGTAAGTGTTGCTTTTCTTCTAACTCTCAGCTAATTGTCTATTTTCTTCCATTTAATGAGAACGATATTTATAGAAAAAGTTCTGTAACCTGCTGACATACAAAAAAAAAAAAAAAACTTCAGCTCTTATCTTTCTATCTGAGAGCTACTCTTGAATGTATGAAAATACTATTTTAAGATAAAACAAAACAAAAAAAGGATTTGATTTAAAACTCTTTTACCATTTGCAAGTATTTCTAATGTTATTATTTCAGCATCAGTTCCACCATGCATTATTTTATATTCTCCTGATGGAATTTTAAATAACCATAATTGTGAATCATTTGTTCCAACAAATAGAACATGTGCTGATGGATGAAAACGCATTAATTCAATATCATTTCCTGTATGAAATGTCCAAACTTCATTTATTGGTAAATTATCTTGATTATTTGTCCAACAACGTATTTGTCCACGCATATCACATGCACATAAATATTTACCATCAAAACTCCAACATATTTGATGTACACTATCATCAAATAATGGATATTCATATATTAATTCACCAGTATCTAAATGCCAAAGAAGACAACGATCATCTTCACCACCTGTACAAACACGATTTTGTAGTTGTGGATCAATTGATATTGTAAATATTGAATTTTCATTTTTATGATGAGATATTTTTAATAATGCATCATCATTTTCTTCTTCTTCTCCATCGGCCATATTTTCTGCTAAATCAAGATCATCTAATTGATTTTCAACAATATTTTCTGTTGTTGAATCAATATCAATTACTTCAAATGCATCATTAACATCAATATGAATATGATTATCATCATCATCGGAATCTGAATGTGCATGACGTTCAGGTGAATTTTTATGCAACATATTCGTTTATTTATTTTTTTTGTGTTTTCTAGAATGTAAATGAAATTTACTTGATCAATCAACAATATAATGACGATGATGCATATGAAGAAAATTCTATGATTGGTATATTTTTTTCACGAATAGAAAAACATCAAGTGTAGTTTGTTTATAATGCAAAAAAAAATCAATTTTAATTTTTTGAAAGATATGAATTTAAATAAAATTTTTATCGAAAAACAAAAATATATTTCTAATAAATTTATTGGTTAATAAAACGAAAAAAAAAATTTTAAAACGCATTAGCATAATATGCGAGTATGTTTATTCTTATGTCGACATGTGTTCTATGTTTATGATATAAATATTCAAGAGAAACAACAAAACAAAAAAGTTTTCTGTAAGTCAATTGTTGAATTGATATCTTTTACCTGTGTATATTTAAATAAAAGATATTCGAAATATTTTTGCACTTAAGACATTGACATAGTTTTATGATTAAATACATCTAAAATAATAAAAGAAGTTACTCTGTAATAAATTATTATTTATTTATAATATTATGATGCATACTAAAGATATTTCATAAGACAACAATTGTTAGAAGTATTATCCATATGTATTCGTTATCATTCGTTCTTTTTATATATAAATGTTGTTAGCTATGCCTATGTCTTCTTTTCTTTCTATCAGGTATTTGCTTTCTCTTAGTTTCTATTTTCAGTAGTTTTTCTTGCTTTTTTTTTTTATATAACAGTCCATACATATTCTGATTATATTATATTTAGCTATTCGTATATTCTATCTAACATGTGCTATAAACATTTGTTGTTTCTATTTGAAGAAATCTATTCTAACTGTAGCAATAAACTTCTATTATATAGTAATGTACGATGAATCTTACATATATAGTGTTGGGAATCGAATATCGAAAGTTTAAATTCTTTTTTTTTTATCGAAACAAATATCAATTGATTCAAAATGTTTGCAAGATAATTTATTTTTGCATGTTTTCATATAGACAAATTATAAAATATCAGTTTTTTTTATTACAATGTATTATTAAATCTTCTAAAAAAATAATCAATTTTAAAAGATATACGATATGTTGTACAAAAACTTCATTGTTGAATACAATGATACTTTGAATGTTCAAAAAATCACTAGAAAGTATTCAAAGTAGACAAAACATGATTAATTGTTTAAATAAAAAACATCATCAAGATTAATAAGCTTTATTAGATATCGTATTTTGTTGTTCGATACGAAGAGTTTAACTCAAATCTAAATAGTGGTTTGAATAGCAAATGAAGTTCTCTATCGAATGCATTCGATACTGGAATTTCATAGATAAAATTTATGAGAATAACACGATTTTAGAAGTCAAAATAATTTATTTCGATGCATTCTGTTGGATATATTTGAACGATTCTCTCTCATATTTTTGTTCACTTATACTATCTATTCTTTTAGTTAAATATACATATTCCATATGAATGTTGTCTTTCGTCGTTATTATTATTTGTCTTAGTCATGCTATTCTTATTTCTGGTTCACCACCAATAGTCTTATGGCATGGAATGGGTGATAGTTGTTGTAATCCATTAAGTCTTGGTACAATAATTAAATTATTAAAACGTCAATTACCTGGTCCATATATTCTTTCATTACGTATTGGATCAAATATCGTTGAAGATACATCAAATGGATTTTTTATGAATGTTAATCATCAAATTGATTATGTTTGTAAATTATTAAATAGTGATGAAAATCTTTCACAAGGTTATCATGCTATTGGGTAAAAAAATAATCAAAAGAAGAAAAAATTTTTTCTGTTTGTCTTATGAAAGAAAGTGGCGCTTACACCCTTTCCCGCGGTTTTTTTTTCGTACAAATATTTTTTGATTGTGATACAAAATCACCCAACTAGACCTTGGATATTTTTAGTCTTAGCAAAAAAACAATGAATATTTTAGAGAACGGTCATTATATAGGAAAGTACTAGAAAATAGAAAGTATTTAGAGGTTTCTGTAGTCGAAAGTTGATTTTTATGTAAAATGAATATGATATTCAGAATTAGCATGAAAAATTACACTAGACAATCTATTTTTCATTCTAAAATATTTTCCATGAAAATTTGACCCGTAGGTAATCAGAGGGAAAAATCTTATAGATAAAAGGTTGAGGGTGGTACTGATCAGATTTCCATGGAAAATATTTTACAATGAAAAATAGACTGTCTCATGTAATTTTTCATGCTGATTCTGAATATCATACTCATTTCATATAAAAACCAATTTTTGACTACAGAAACCTCTAAATACTCCCTATATAAATGACCGTTCTCTAAAATATTGATTGTTTTTTTGCTAAGACTAAAAATATTCAAGATCTAGTTGGGTGATTTTACATCTTCATACTATCCACAACCAAAAAATATTGAAACAAAAAGAAATCTTGCGAGGGGTGTATCCGCTAGAAAAAGCACCACTTCCTTTTTATGTTTGTTTGAAGTTTTTCTCAAGGTGGACAATTTTTACGTGCTATAGCACAACGTTGTCCTAATCCACCTATGCTAAATTTAATATCAATTGGTGGTCAACATCAAGGTGTTTTTGGTTTTCCTCGTTGTCCAGGTGATAATGAAACAATATGTAATTATATTCGTGATTTATTACGTTTTGGTGCTTATGAATCATTTGTTCAAAATCATCTTGTTCAAGCAGAATATTGGCATGATCGTAGATATATATATATATATAAATCATTTGAAAATTATTCATATTTTTTTTTTTTTTTTGTTAAGCTCATAAAGAAACAACCTATCGTAAAGCAAGTATTTTCTTAGCTGATATTAATCAAGAACAAACATTTAATGAAGCATATAAAACAAATTTATTAAAAATTCGTAATTTAATTCTTGTAAAATTTTTACGTGATACAATGGTGACACCACATGAAAGTGAACATTTTGGTTTTTATGAAGAAAATAATACATCAAAAATAATACCATTACGTGAAAGTTCATTATATTTAAATGATTTATTAGGTTTAAAAATAATGGATGAACAATCACGTATTAAATTTCTTGAATCAGATACGGATCATTTACAATTTACTGATCAATGGTTTATTGACAATATAATTCCATATCTTCAAGATTAAAAAGATCTTCTGTTTTGTTTTTTGAATAAAAATTATTAAATTTCAGATAACATATAACCTGAAAATATTAAATAAGGGTAAGCATGAGGTTGTGAATCAAAGTTTTCATTTAAAAGATTAGAAGCTACAATAGATATTTCATCATTAACTTGACAATATAAAAGACAATCTATTAAACCATTAGATAAACCCGAAACAATAGTTTTATTATGACTTATAACTATTGATTCTAGCCGAACTGTACACATATCTTGACCATTTTTTGTAATATAAAAAGATGCCTTTAAAAATAAAACAAAAAGAAAAAGAATTTCAATTATTAATTCATAAATTAAAAGAAAATTTGTTTATCTAAACCTTAATACTAGAAACTGTAATAGTAAGAAAAAATTGATAAAGACCCTTTGTTGGTACAGTAAATATTCCTGTATGTTTTGAAAAATAATTTAAAACATTTGGAATATTAAACAAATCAGATACTGTCCATGGTCGAAGTATCCTATCGAAATTTTTTGTAATATCAATATGTCGTAATTCAGCATAAAACGAAGTTGGTTGTACAGTAAAACCATCACGACCTAAGAATAAAATCTTCTTGAAATAAAAAATAATAGATTATCAAAAAATTATTTGATAAAATGTTCGTTCATTTTTCATTCTTTGAAAACATTGAGTTCGAATCGAAATTTTGCATATTGTTTTCAACTAATCGATTCAACATTTCTCTAGGACTTCTAATTAAGGAGTCATTTTACATAAATTGACATGATGTTTTTTACCAAAAATAACTTGCAGCAAACTAATCATTAGTATACATACCATTTTATAGAGAAATACAGGTCTCGAAAAGGTTGGTTCATCACTCTTAAGGATACCCTCTCTGTTGGATCATTTGTAGTTCTTCGCGACAGTACAACTGATTGGGCTTAAATTTTTACCACAGCTACATTATCAAAAAAGATAGAGACATACAATTCCAGTCTTACTTTATCCGATCGATCTGAAATTTTTCCTTTGACGTACCTCTGAGACAAAATACATATGATGTCTTCGGAGAATTTCCTCGGAAACTCTTCGAAGACATCTAATCACAAAATCTCAGAACGTGATTTTCAAAAATATCAATCTTTCAATATTTTCTTAATTAAAATTCGAGAGATTGATATTTTTAAAAACACATTCGAGACTTTGTCGCAAATACCTCTAGAAAAAATTTCAGTCCAATCGAACAAAGTAAGATCGAGTTCGTAAGTAAGTTCGACTTTTAAAATTCTTTTTTCTTGAACATGGGATTCTACTTGGATCCGATGGGTTCTAAATATGGATCTCATTATTTTTGATAATCTAGTTGTAATAAAAATGTGAATCCGATCCGTTGTACTCTTGTCGAGAACCAGAAGTAGTTTAAAAGAGAAGGGTATCCTTCCCTTTCCGAATATTACAAATGAAATTTTTTCAATTTTTGATTTTTCATCGCTAATATAAATTTTGTCAAATTAATTTTCGATAACTCTTTATGGAATTGTACACGGTTAGAAAAAATATTATTCCAGGGGGGTAACGCTAGAGTTTCAAATAGAAGACATAATGAATTTTATATCAAATGAAAGCTCGTCAAAAATGGGGTTTATTGATACTAAATAGTGAGGCTTGTAAAAACTTTCTAATGTCAAACTTAAGAAGTTTTCAGAAATTTTATATTTTTTTGGGGTGGAAAATCAAAGTGCCACTGATTCAAAAATGAAGTCAATTTTTTTTCTTGAATATTTTTACATGGTTTGATAGACCTCGTTGAGCTCTACAAAACTGTGCATGTTAAAAAATTTTTGAGGCATCTTTTTGAGATAAAAAGTTCAAAAAACTACTCGGGAAACCTCAAAAACATTTAAAAACTCTTTTTTTTTTCAAATTGAAGAAACACGCTCAATTTTTCAATAAAAGTAGCTTTTTTCGTTGTTTTTACTACCTCAGACGTCTCGAAATATACTCGTTCGATGCAGTGTGAAAAGCTGCGTCTAATGAGTATGCTTCGAAACGCCTGACGAAGTAAAAACAATGAAAAAAGCTACTTTTATTGAAAAAGTAAGTGTTGTTCTTCCACATGAAGAATATGAATTTTTTTCATGTTTTCTAAGATTTTCCAAATAGTTTTTTGAATTTTTTATCGCAAAAAAAGTGTCTTAAAAATTTTTTAATGTATACAGTTTTATAGAGCTCAACGAGCTCTATCGAACCGTGTAAAAATATTCAAGAAAAACATTTTACTCCATTCTTGAATCACTAGTACTTTAATTTTCCATCCTAAAAAAAGTATAAAATTTCTGAAAATTTATTAAGCTCGACATTAAAAGATTTTCATAACCCTCACTATTTAATACCAATAAACCTCATTTTTAACGAGCTTTCATTTGATATAAAATTTATTATGTCTTCTATTTGAAATTATAGCGTTACCCCCCTGGAATAATATTTTTTCCAACCGTGTATATTCAGAGAAGAAGACAATCATAATTCATCTCAAACTATGACAAATAGTTTTTATCTGTTAGACAACAGATTTTATTCTTACCCGGAGGACCAGTTAAACCTTGTGGACCTATAGGACCAGGTAAACCTAAAATAATAAATGAATTTGCTACAAAAAATAAATTCTATTCTTATCATTACCTGTAACTCCTTGTGAACCATGTAGACCTGGAAAACCTTGAAAGACAATCGATAGATTAGTTGATATTTCTAAATAGAAAAAAAAAGAAATGTATTATCATTGATATCAGATTTTTTTTGAATTTATCTTACCACCACATTTCAATACTGTAAAACATTCATGTAAATGTTTGTTTTTATTTATTTTACATAAAACTTGAGAACATATAAGAATTAAAAAAATGAATAATACATTCCATGCCATAGCATCAACAAAAAAAACTTTTTTTTTTTCTTTTTCTATTTGTAATCTTTTCTTTTATCTGTTATAAAACTTAAAGTAAATATATATTCCATTAGATCCGCACGAAACAAATCGGAAATTATCGAGCCAGAAAATTAATTATAATATTGTTTCTAAATGAAATATTCTCTTGCTTTTCTTTTTATTCTGCTTGATTTTTCCCAGTTCGACATGCCGATAAAAAATAGAAAAAAAAAGTAGTTGTTTCGATGTTGCGTAAAGAAAAAAAAAAGGAAGAAGAAGAAGAGAAAAAAATTGTTCGTTCATGAATCGTCATCATTATCGTCTGATTGATTATATCTTTTGATTTCGTCAATTATCTATATACATATATATATAATCTCAATATAATTCAAATAGAATAAACTAACCTGAACCTTCATCATCATCATCATCATTATGTGGAAAAAGACCATTAACATACTTTTCAGTAGGATCTAAACTACTAGATTTATCATTTGCTGCTCTTTGAGATCGAGTTTTTACAACTTGAACTTTTGCATATTCAAGAGCCTTGAAAAATAAATTCGATTTATTTTATTTATATGTATTTTATTATAATAGATTTTACTCGTTCTCTTTTTGATACTTTTTCTGGATCATTTGGTTCACTATGACTTGAATGCCAAGGTTTTCTCGATTGTGTATCTTGTGGTGATTTATTTTGTCTTCCCGATATATCTCCTGTTTGTCTTTCTATATGTGATGAATATTCTTGACGTTTTCTAGCACGTTCTTTCTATATAAAATAAGAAATTAATTTATAAATAAATTTTACATATGTATATATATATACTCGATCAGGAGTAGGTTCATTAATAGATGCATATGGATTATTTTGTGCATCGTGTTTTTGTAAATCTTTATAATCTTTGAGAGTATATTTTTTATATGGAAAATAATAACCTTGAATATCACGTAATGCACGACGTCGTTGATTTTCTAAATAACTATCTAGAGAAAAAAAAATAAGAAATCATATTTTTCGATTTATATAATTCTAAAGTAAATAAACCTGTTTTCATCCATTGTTGTGAATAGAGAATATCATGAACAGTTGGTTTATATTTCTTTTTTAAATAATCATTTCTTTCTTGACGCCAAAGTTCTAACATATCATGTTCATCATCATAAGATGGATCAGGATAATTAGGAGATGAACGTTGTTGTTGTTGTTGTTGTTGTGGTTGTTGTTGTTTTTGTTGTTTTTGTTGTTTAGGTTTTTCATTTTTATTATCATCATCTTTAGATTTTGTTTTTTTATTTTTTATTTTTTTTGTTTTTTCATTTTTTATATCATCTTCATGTTCAGTTTCATAGTCAGTTATACCTTCACGATCATCATGATCAGTATTCATTTCTTTTTTATCTTTATATGTTTTAGATTTTGATTTAGGTTTACGTTTTTCATAATCAAAAAATCCATCATAAGGATAATGAGATGCTGGAAGATAAGGTGGAGTATCAAAACCATCCTCATATAAATGACGATAACGATAATCATATCGACCAGGATGTGGATA